>WNGS01087577.1:0-11657 GCA_020271785.1 Procambarus virginalis
GTGTTGTATGTGGCAACGTCGCAAAACCTGTCCTAGACAATAAAAAGGATGCTACACTCTCTAGACTCCTCTATTATTGAAATGGTGTTGAAACCGTCCACTCTCCTCCCTGTCTACGCTGAAGATGTAAGTAAATTAATATCTATTCCATATAAAGGACTATTTATATATTATATATATATTTATATATATATTTATATTATATTTATATATAGATTTTTATTATATATATTCATATAGATGAGAAAGAGATAAGTAAGAGTGTGGTTGAGAAGTGGGAGCTGTTTTGAATGAGGTGGAATATATATATATATATATTATATATATATTTTATTATTTCTAGGTAAAGCGTGATGTCGAAAGCTGGCGATATTTTAGAATTTGTGGGTGGGGCTCATCTCATCTCTTCGTACATGCAACTATTGTTGTATCTTCTGTGGACAGACTGTTTGTGTGCAGTCTAGCGGGGAACACAGGAGAAACTGTAGAAGAGGTATATAGCTTCTTTTTATTTACTTATTTATTTTCAAAAAGTGAAATATTTAGATATTTCCATACCTCCATGAGAGTGGGAGAGTGAGAGTATATATTTATACTCTATTTCCTTCCTAGGGGGTAAACATCAGTCGTCTACTCCCCACACCAGAGAGGTGGGGCTGGTTCATATGCTCGTGTGTGGTAAAACCACTCCGAGTCCTCACTCCACATTTGACTGTGATACTTGTGGAGCTCTCTCTGTGGAGGGTTGGTCTCTGAGCATCTTCAAACATGTCCCCAAGGTTGGTGAATAAACCCTCACTCCACCTTTATTTCTCTTATGAAGCTTTTTCTGAGAATGTTGCCTATTATTATTGCTATCACTATTATTATTATATTATTATTATTATTATTATTATTATTATTATATTATATTATTATTATTATTATATTATTATTATTATTATTATTTTCCAGGAGCGATTCAGTGGCAGGTAAAATCATCACAGGTCAGTTAGGAGAGGAACATGACAAAGCACAGTGTGACAATAACCCCTTAAGCGGTGGTGGGGTTAGTCACCCAATGGTAATGGAGGGGAGGGGGGGGAGGAAGGATGAGTGATGATGATATGTGATGATGATGATAATGTGATGATGATGGTGTGGTGACATCTCTCAGGCAGGTCCTAGTGGTCTTAGACCTCTTGACATCAATAGAGATAATGGACTAATTAGTGATGAAAATTTCTCAGATGAGGAGGGGGATGTTATAGCCACCCCCCACTTAATTAATAGGGTGGGGGCCCTGGGGGATCTCTTCACTAGAATGGAATATTCCATCCCCCCAACCTTCGCCACAGACCCATAGGTCTCCTAAGCAACTTTAGGGACTATTACATATCTGAAATAGAGAATTACATGAATTCTCTTAGGGGCATGGTAATTTTACTTCTTCATTAAAAATCCTTCTCGAGGTGAAGGTTACACTTTTAAAACAACGACTCACAGAAGATGATGACTTTAGGGACACTTCATAACGACACCTGCTAGACTGGTAACTCTTGAGGAGTGCTAATCTTATTAGACTGCTAATCTATATCTATATTCTGGTGGGTTATATGATTACACGGTTGGAGGATCTCCTTTCAGAAACAGAAGGGAGTGGTTTCATACTATATAATGTCGATTTCCTGAAAATCGTCATCTGTAATGCTAGTGTACGATCCGTTTTGGGGGATTATGTTCCTTATCCTCCCTTTCTAAGGGGCGAAATGAGGTCTTCAACCCAAACCCTGTAGGAAACAACAGAACATGCATTATTCAATGCATCGCTGCTTTTCTGGCATCACAACAGGGGTGGAAATGGAGACGTATAGGGAGACTTGTAGAGTCTCACTCTAGGGTTAGG
The DNA here is from genome assembly GCA_020271785.1 of Procambarus virginalis. NCBI lineage: Eukaryota > Metazoa > Arthropoda > Malacostraca > Decapoda > Cambaridae > Procambarus > Procambarus virginalis. The sequence continues at coordinate 1,886 of WNGS01087577.1, forward strand.
AAAATGGTCAAATACGACCATTTATCCTTCCCTCTCTCGTGGGAGGATATCTCTAAATTGGAGAGTAGTAATAAACTGTCCATTTTTTGTATTCAATACACAAACATAGTGACGGTGTCTATCACGTCTCTCTTTGCCGTCGTGGCAGCAGACAGTACTCAGTCATAGTGCCATTATTGCTCTTGGGGAGTCTCATGTGGCACTAATTAAAAATTAGATAAATTCCTACGGAACTTTACACGTAGCCACAGACGAAAGACAGTCTTCTGTAGAAACTGTCTTTCAGAATATCAAAATTCCACAGAGCTAACAAACCACTCATCCTCCTGTGAGCTCACTCAGAAAATTATTTACCCACAGGAGGGGGACACACTTCATTTTACAAATACGTGGAAAGGTTACCCTCCTTCTCATGTGGCTTACTTCGACTTTGAGTCGTACTTAAGCACTGAGGATTGTCTAGGTTCTGTTACAGCCATACATAAGGCTATAGCATACAGCTATATAATTGTTGATAGGAACCACTCAGTTGTTGATAAATTTACATATTTTGGGGAGGATAGTGTCACTCATTTCATGCGACGAGTTGCTACCAAATGGGAAATTATCAAATCCACTCTTCCCTATTATGAAATAGACATGTCTCCTGAGGATATGGTTCATTTTAGGAGGCAGTCACACTGTCAGTTTTGTGAGGAGGTATTTACCCCCACCAATTTCAAGGTTCAACATCATGATCACCTTAGGGAAAAGCTCAATTATAAAGGAGCTCTGTGTAACTATTGCAACCTTCGACACAAGAATGCCCTAGAGAGTTTAGTCCTAATTGCTCATAATATGTCTTATGACATGGGCTTAATTTTGAGGGAGTTTGCTATGGGTTCAAATATTAAGAGCAATATCCTCATGAGACAGGGGACGAAATATCTTAAGGTGGAAATAGGGAAGCTTAAATTTCTCGATTCACTGGCTTTTATTACAGGTAGTCTTTCATCCCTAGCAAAGACCCACATAGATTCAGCCAGCCCCTTAACATTCACTCACTCAATGATAGAAGGTTTGCCTAAAGAGAGTCACCACCTTCTCTTAAGGGGGAAACAATTTTTTCCTTATGAATACACCACTAAAATCACATGCTTTAATGATACAACACTCCCCCCTATTGAAATGTTTTACAGCTCCCTAAACAAATCGGGTATAACTTTGGATGAATATAGTCATTCTAAATTAGTATGGGAGACAACAAGGTGTAGGTCATTGAAGGATTACCTTCTCATTTATTTAAGGTGCGATGTCGGCTTACTAGCTGACATTTTTACACACCACAGAGTAATTCTAAATGACATATATTCTTTAGAAATGACCCATTACTGTAGTCTCCCGGGCTATTCCTACGACTGCTTCTTGAAAAGCAGCAAAATATCGTTGGAGTTAAGTGCCGACGTGACGTTGCACAACCTCCTCTCACAAAACATTCGAGGAGGTTTTACAACTGCAGTTAGGAGTTACGTCAGAGCTAACAACCGATATGTCAACCCATCTTTTAACCCTCAGGAGGATAGATCTTCATTCTTACTGTATTTAGATTTCAACTCCCTTTATGGGAGTTGTATGACTAAGAAATTGCCCTATGGGGGACTAAGGAGACTATCATCTGATGAGATGAACTCCTTCATTAGTGAAGGGAAAATAATGACAGAACAGCCATTCTCTTCTAACAAAGGCTACTGGCTCTTAATTGACACCAAACACATAAGACCTGAAATAGCTAGACTAACAGACGATCTACCCCTTTGTTTACACCATAGGGGAATAAGTATGATGGATATCTCCCCATTTAGTAAGGGGCTTCTGGAAACAAATAACATTACAAAACTCCCTAAAAAAAATATTAAACTGGTTGGTGATCATCTGCCCAGACAACAATATTTCATATCACTTCACCTTTTACAGCTATTTATTGAGATAGGTCTTGAAGTACAGACTATTCATGCAATTTATGAGTTCCATCAATCTGATTTTATGGCGGGGTTTGTTAACACAAACGTTAACAATAGAAATGCCTCCTCCAGTAACGATAGGAAAACACTTTTTAAGTTGCTGACTAACAGCGTTTTCGGTAAAACACTACTGAACCCAACCCGCTATGCCATTGACACCAAACTAGTGACTTCTGCTAGAGCCTTTTTACGGGAGGTGAAGAATCCACGCTTTAAACGAATGGTGCATTTAGGTGACAATAAATTATTGTCTGTCAGTTCCAGACCATTCATTAAAATTACTCATCCTAATTACATTGGGTTCCAGATTCTTGAGCTAGCAAAATACAGCTTGTACCATTTTTGGTACCGAGTACTTAAGGGGCACTATTCAGATAGAGTACAACTGCAGTATAGTGATACAGACAGCTTCATATTTAGCTTACTCAGTGAAGATGTCTTTGACGAGATGGGGAAAGAACCCCTTAGATCATGGTTAGATACGAGTAACTTTCCTGTAACTCACCCTTTATATGATCCGTCTAAAAAAGGCGTTCTAGGACTTTTAAAGTCAGAAGTTTCAGACAGACACATCCTTGAAGTTGTAGCACTTAAGCCCAAAATGTATAGTGTGCTTTTGCACGATAATTCAAATTCCATCACCGCTAAGGGTATTCCTCGCGCTGTGCAAAGATCTTTAACACATAGCCACTTTAAAGAGACCCTACACAGTAATGGAGTAGTAAATACTTTCCATTATTCACAAATTAGGAATGTGGCGGGGCAAATGTCAACTGTTTTTAATTCTAAGAAAGGCCTCAGCGCATTTGATGATAAGCGCTTTTACCTCAACAAATACTCCAGTCTAGCGTATGGACACCCAGACATACCACAGGATGCCCGGGGAATGCCCCCGAGAGTGAAAGTGGCGACGTCATTGATCCACAAGGAGCGGAAGGACAACAGCCCTCCAGTGAGAGTGAACCCTATGACGTCAGTAGTCCAATACCTGAGGGGGAAGAATCACTACACCCAATTCACTCTCTGGGGGATGACGATGAGTCATCATCTTCATCCCAGGGGGAGGAGGGGGAGGAAGACCCCACAACGGACCTGTGGGCGCGGAGGCGTCATCTGGTTGGGGAGTATTATAAGGGGAGGGTGGATGACTTACAATTTGACTATGTTTAACCCTACTGTACTTTGTTTAATATAATCTATAAAACTTACGGCTTATTTCTTTTCCCTAATAAATTCTTTGATTTTTAATACTCCTTAAATGCTCTTATATATAAGAAGGGTGAAGTCAAGGCCATTAGGTGCAAGGAAGGGTACGGCTGTCCACCCAAGGTCACCAAGTACGATATGGGTCTGAACATATATATATATATATATATATATATATATATATATATATATATATATATATATATATATATATATATATATATATATATATATATATATATATATATATATACCCCGGAGGGATAGTTCAACCTTGAACGTTTATATATACCACTAAAATACTATAAGTGTGTCAGGAGGGCGTTGACCCTCTTGTGGTGTCTGTGTGTAGCTGAGATAGTCTTGGTAGTAAGGTTGATGTAAAGTCATTCCTGGTTACTGACTTTAATAATAATAAACGATTACATGATAGAGTAGCTCCCAAGCTTGGCAGGCGTCCTGTGTGCTGTTTACCTTCTCTAGTGGCGTCCAGCCGCCGCACATAGAAAACGGATGGTACCATTTTCTGTGAACATGACATCCCTCCTTTTCTTTAAAAAGAATGAATACAGGATGTCTACCATGCTTGTAGCACAAAGCAAAGTTATTGACACAAAGTAAGTTATTAACATATCAAGAGATATTGCATACATTTAACATTAATTAAACACACAAAGAATTTAAACAATCTTTACCACAAAGGATTTCAATGTTAAAAATACATATGCAATGTTAAACAAACATGAAAGAAACTGTAATACAAAGTTACAAAATATTGAATGAGAGATCTGCATTATTCAAACAATATTAAATTTAGTTCAGCATAACAAGTAAATACTTTGCATTACATAGGAACACAATTAATCATCATATCGTGTAGGGCGTTTAACATGACGTTTTGGACGAGAGTCCTTAAATACAAAAACATCCCTCGATGAATTGTTTATCGAGTTATAACTCATTTTTTCTTTTTCTTTTGCACGACTTTGCACTTCATCATTTTCTACACTAGTTGGAATCACTTTGAAATAAGCCATATTACGTGTTATACTATGATCTCTATTACTCGCTGTTACCATAGTTCCTTTCACACTAATCACTTTATATGGTTTTGTATCATACGGCATATCTAGCTTTCCCTCTTTTTTCTTTTTAACGAGAACAGTATCTCCAACCTTTATGAATTGTTCCTTTGCACGTTGATCATGAGCAATTTTCATTTTGCCCTTGGCTAGTGCATCCTTCTGAGCGAGACGTTTATCCGTTACTTTGGCTGGCATGACAGGTAGTGCGATTCTCATAGGACGTCCAAATAAAAGTTCGCCAGGCGACTTGCCCAGTGTTCCATGCGGTGTTGCACGGTAGTTCCTGAGAAAAGCATACATAGCTTGTTTCCAGGATCGTCCTTCGGCATGAGCACAGCGTACAGCTTTCATGAGAGGTTGCATGAATCTCTCGACTTCTCCATTTGCTTGTGGATGTAGTGGCATCACACGGCGGTGTTTGAATCCAATATGCTCAGCAAAGTTGACAAAGTCTTGTCCATTAAATGGCGGTCCATTGTCCGTCTTGACAACTTCAGGAATGCCAAAGTTTGAAAAGATCTTGTCGAGTTTCGGGATGACAGCCTTTGCAGATGTGGAAGTGATGATTTCTACTTCTGGATAACGTGAGTGATCATCAATGACTACCATCAAGTACTCTCCAGTTGGTAGCGGTCCACAGAAGTCCATCGATACTTCCATCCATGGTGCAGCAGGTAGTGGTGAAGGTTGTAGAGGTGTTGGTCTTGAAGTATCCACTGCAGCTTGGCAAGGGACACAGGCATCATGCATGTCCTTAGCTTGACGATCAATGCCAGGAAACCACACCTTTTCTCGTAGCAGCTGTTTGGTCCTTACAAGACCTTGGTGTCCTTGATGTGCAAGCTTCAGAGCACGTTGCTGGAGAACAGCTGGAATGACGATACGAGTACCTCGCAGCACGGTGTCGCGTTGTTGCGTAACACTTAATTCTGTCTGGATGCGTTCAAGTGCTTTGAATGCATCTTGGTCAACTCCTGAGGGTGGGATGCGTGGAAACTTTTTCTTAGTCAATGCATCCACTGTTGCTTGCAGAGTTGGGTCCTCTAGGGTTGCAGTACGTATTTCATCAAGAGTGAGAGCCTTAGGGACTGCATCACAGGTTACAGAGTGTACATATTCCTCGGCAACTTGCTGATGCTTGGTGATGGTGAAACTGTTGGCAGGATGTCGACTGATGTAATCAGCGGGATTGCCTGCACCTGGCTTGTATTTCACCGTAAAGTTGTATGGTTGCAGACGAAGAGCCCATCTCTCAATGCGAGCTGGTGGTTTGGACTTTGGATTATTGAAGATGGTCTCCAACGGTTTGTGGTCAGTGACTATCGTGGTAAAGGGTGCACCAAGCAGATACACATTGAAGTGTTCACAGCCCCATACAAGAGCAAGAGCTTCCTTCTCTGTCTGACTGTATCGTTGCTCAACATCTGTGAGAGAACGGCTGGCATAGGCAATTACTACTCTTGAATCTGGTTGACCAGGTTTGTGTTGGGCTAACACAGCACCTAAACCAACAGGACTAGCATCCACCGTTAACTCAGTGTCCATTGATGGATCAAAGTATGCAGCAGTCGCATTTTCTACTAGTGCATCTTTCACAGCATCAAATGCATTTTGCTCGACATCGCTCCAGTACCATGATGCATTTTTCTTCAGGAGCTCACGTAGAGGCTTCGTAATGGTAGCAAAATCTGGAATGAAGCGAGAACAGTAGTTTGCCATTCCCAGAAAACTATGTACTTCAGTGGATGTTGAAGGAGGTGCAGCATTCTTGATATCTGCAACTTTCTTAGGATCTGGAGACAGACCTTTGTCACTAAGTACATGTCCAAAGAATTCAATTTTATGTTTATTGAACTCACACTTTGCTCGGCTTAGCGTCAAATTCTTTTCTCGTAAGCGTTGCAATGTTGCACGAAGAGCTTTGTCGTGTTCAGCTTGGGTACGGCCATAAACAATGATGTCATCAGACATGTTGTCAGCATTAGGTATATCTTGCAATACCTGGCTGATGATGTGCTGGAATACTTCAGCAGCACTGTTAATACCAAAACTCAGGCGCTTGTACCTATACAGACCTCGATGTGTCGTAAACGTTGTGATGAATCGACTCTCATCATCAAGTTCAAGCTGATGATAGCCCTTGTTTAAATCTAACTTGCTGAATACAGTTGCACCATTCAAGCGGTAAATCATATCATCTACAGTGGGTGTAGGATGGCGTTCACGCATTATTGCCTTGTTGGGAACACGCATGTCTACACAAATGCGTATCTCATCTGGATTCTTCGGCTTCGGTGGAGTGACAATTGGGCTTACCCATGGTGTTGGGCCTGTTACCGGTTCAATGATATCTAGTTCTATCAGCCTATCCAGTTCGGCATCGACTTTCTTGCGAGTATGGAATGGTTGTCGGCGATGTGGTTGGGCAACTGGAATTACATCTGGGTTGATATGCAGATGTACCTTGCTATCAGTATAACAACCTATGGATTTAAACCGATCAGAAAATTCAGCAACAATAGCATCAACATTGTTTGCAGATTCCACTGCTACAGCATTAGAAAGCTGAAGTAGCCCCAATTTGGTTGAAGTCTTGTAACTGAGTAAAGACTCCTTTGCATTCCTAACAACATGGAATGTAGTAATGAGCATTGCATTCTTTGACTTAATCTCTGCAGTGAAAGTTCCAATCACTGGTAAGGCTACCTTTGAAGCATAGGCAGTGGCTTTGCCATTATATTTTTCAAGCTTTGGGAACTGTTTTTTAAATTTCTCATAGTGGCACTCAGCAATGGTGTCAATGTTTGATCCAGTGTCAATAAGAATTTTGAGACAAATGCCAGCAATGTATACTATAGTCTCTGGGTGTTTGGAAGATCATTCCATTCTGTGATTGCTTGTACTCCACAAATGTAATCACATTCACTGTCATCTGAGACTGGTTGTAATGAAATGTTGTCTTGTATATTATTAACATTCTTGATTTGAGGTGCAATATTGTGTTTGCCACCTCGACTCCTATGACTTGATCCTCGTACATTGCTTTTATTTATTGATTGTGGTTTCTTTAGTGCGGAACGACACATAGCACCAAAATGACCTAGTTTTCTACACTCATAGCACTTCTTACCTTGTGCAGGACAAACATTATCTTGGTGTGGGTAGTCTCCTCCACAATTGTAACATTTATTATTGACAACCTCTGATGTGAGTCGTTGTGACTGCTTGAGTCTTGTTCCATGACTCCAGTTGTGATGTGGTTCTCGGCTCAATTTAATGTTAGGTTTGGCATGATATCTTCTATGATCATGGTGTACTCCCTGAACCTTACATACTTCATGACTGTTAGTAACAGTGGCAGAACCGTTGTTGGCACTGCACTCCATGGCACGAGCATCACGTGCAGCATCTTCCATTCGACGAGCCATATCCAGTATCTTGTTAAGAGAACTTTCATCATCAACAAGTTCTAGAGCTCTTCGACGAAGACGTGTAGATGTGCATGTTTCAATTATTTGCTGTTTGATTTCTTTGTCAACATCAGCAAACTCACAGTGGGCTGCTAAACCCTGCAGACGTGTATGGTATTGATCAACAGTTTCATTAGAGAGTTGTTTTGCTCTCCTGAAATGCATAATTTCCATAGCAGTATTTTGCCTTGGTTTGAAATGCTCAGTTAATTTGGCCTTGGCAGTGTCATAATCTTTGGCACCACCAGTGTCTTTCAGTGTATCAAAGATATCACAAACTCTATCACCTGCATAGTGAAGCAGAAAGGCACGCTTTCTTTCAGCACTTTTGATATCAGAAACTATCAACAAATTTTCAAACCTTTTAAGCCATTTGACCCACCTCTGTGACAGGTTTGTCTGGTCACAGTCAGGATCAAATGCAGGAAACTGAGGTATATTTGCCATTTTTACTGAATAAATTTAAACTTATCACTTAAAATGTTCCTCAGAATATATAACACTTACTGCACTGTATATGTTATTTAAGAATTCACTGTAATTACTTTAATTTTGCAAAGCACACAAGCATTTTAATGCAAAAGTTCACAACAGTGCACAACACAGCAGCAACTGACTTCTTACCTAGCCCTTGTGTACATGTGTTGTTCCTACTCACAGCAACACAGCAGTTGTTAGCAGTTGGTACAGCAATTGGCAGCAGTTGGCAGCAGTAGGCAGCAGTTGGTTCACAGCAGTTGGCAGCAGTAGGCAGCAGTTGGTTCACAGTGTGAAGAATTTTGTAGCACGGAGCGTCGTTTCGTAACCAAAACATCGGGTTTTGTACACTGCATCAAAGCGTCGTTTCGTACACAGCGTCGGCAGATTCCTCTCACACAGCAACACTCAGCACAGCTTGGGTAGCACACAGCATTGGCCAGCACACAGCAACGGCCAGCACACAGCAACGATCAGCACACAGCAACAGTCAGCACACAGCATGGGGTTGCATACAGCATCGGGTATGGTGCTCACAGACAGCTTCTCCTTCTCTGGGCGAGACAGCATGCTCCTTCCTTGTGTTTTGTTGAACAAAATACCTGCGTTCCCAGTTCATCCTCGTCGCCAGTGTGGTGTCTGTGTATAGCTGAGATAGTCTTGGTAGTAAGGTTGATGTAAAGTCATTCCTGGTTACTGACTTTAATAACAATAAACGATTACATGATAGAGTAGCTCCCAAGCTGGCAGGCGTCCTGTGCTTTGTTTACCTTCCTCTCTAGTGGCGTCCAGCCGCCGCACATAGAAAACGGATGGTACCATTTTCTGTGAACATGACACCAGGGTACCAAAATGATAATCGTCTGAGATTGAGAAGTATCCTAGGGACAAAAGGTGGAAACACGAGTAATAACACTGAGGGAATGATGACCAATTAAGAGAATGACTGAGGCCTCCAGTCACCACGTAATCCAAAGTTATCTAACACTCACAATATGCTACTCTCGGAATGCACAGCACAATATAAATATGAAAAGTAATGAAAATATTGAAAAGTAACTGTATCAAAGCCAAGTACACTTACCACAAATTGATGTTTAGTACTAGTACCTCTTTGGACAGGCCCCATTAAATGTGACGGGAAAATGAAGGAGTGTAAATGTTCGGCAGTCCTCCTATGGCTGATGTCAATGCCTATCACACTTACAAAAAAAAAGATAGACTGCTTGGCTGTTGTCTGTGGTAAAGTAAGGGAAGACACACAAAACACATAGTATGAACAATGAAACTTTAATTAAATGGAAAACAAGTTATGAACAAAAAGAATCCCTTGGCTATGTACAGTGCAAACAAACAAGTCAAAAAAATACATAAAAATTAAGACAGGGATGAATTACTCTAGGAATAAAATAAAGACAAAATGAAATAAACAGTGCTGAGAATAAAGCGCTAGCTGAGAAACATCCACCTGATAGACAGAGTGTATAATCAGTTAGTTTCTTTCAGCTTGAGAGCACAAGATATTCTAACTCAA
>WNGS01087620.1:8233-18630 GCA_020271785.1 Procambarus virginalis
GGAAATTAGTAATAGAGAAAGTGAATACTATTGCAAGTCGGGAATAAAGCAGAAAATCCCTTATTGTAATACAAGCGAATTAATATATCAGTGTTATAACCCAAGTAACTGGCAACTGAGGGCCTCCAGCCGCGGCCTGGGACAACAAGTGTCAACGGTACAGCCTCTGGGACCCTCCCTCACCCTCGACCGTGTGATAAGTTGACCATACTGTAGAACAAATAAACATATATACTATTACAAACATACGGTATACATATAATATTATAATATATAGATATATACAACAAAACAAGGCAAAATGGGAGTAAATAAACAAATTGTGGCCACTGTAACATCTCCTAAAGTCGAAGGCAACGGGAATTGAATGTTATATCTGTAAGAATAGATTTCATTCGGCTTGTGCAGGAGTGAGTAACACTGCGGCACTGAGAGCTGGCCACTTGCTCTGGGTGTGTAAACATGACCAGCCAGCTTGGAATATCCTAAAAAACCTTCTAGATAACATGACGCATGATCGGAAAACATCGTTCATTGGAAGCCTACCAGCCATCCAGGAGGAGTGGGAAAGGAACAACAATTGTAATATACCAGGGGCGGAGGCTATAGTCAGGGATGAAACTGAGGCTGAAACTCAGGAAGTTGTAAACTCTGACTCAGTAGGCCCGGATGTGGATGACAGTAAACTAGAAAGTGTAACAGACAGCACTGACAGCTCGGTAGGTACAGACACTACAACGGTTCCCGATAGAGAAAGTCAGAACAGAAGGACAGACTTATGCAAATTTTATGCAAAGGGCATATGCAGACATAGATATGCTGGTAATAAGAAAGGATTAGAATGCAGTTATCAACATCCCAAAAATGTTTAAATATGCTTAGGAAAGGTGAGTGTCGATTTGGATCAATATGTAGGTTTTCCATCCTGAGATGTGCCAAACCTCACTGGAGGACAGAAAATGCTATGACCTCAGCTGCCCATACTTTCACGTGAAAGGCACGGAACGCTACATAAAGAGTGGCAAGCAGGATAATGAATTTGGAGGAAATTCGATAAATTTTTTATACCAGACCGAAAGAGAATTCAAAAGGAGGAGCATGGAGAATGTATGGAACTGGATGCCAGACCCACTTGCATACCAGAATTACAGATACAACTACACACCGAAAGGGAACCACAACTACAACAGGCAACTGCCCTACAACAATCAGCACTGGTCAGAACAAACTCAATATGTCCACGCATAATGGGCTTGCCGAAAAAGTCTCCCAGTCAAACTATCACTAATAGAGTAACCTCATTCATCTTTGCCAACATACAAGGACTGAAAACAAGAACAAACAATAAAGTACAGTTCATAAATGGCCTCCTCACGGAGTCAAATGCAGTATTTGGAGCTTTCACAGAAACCCATGCAGGGGAATTCTTGGACAGTGAGATCTGGATTCCAGGATATAACCTATACAGGTGTGATAGGAAAATTAGGTCACATGGAGGAGTGGGTCTGTATATTAGGGAAGACCTTGTGTGCTCGGAGCTCCTAAACGTTACAAATGTGAGGTGTAGAGGTACTGGGATTAAAAATAGAGAAAATAAATTTAGTGATTATTCTAATATACAAACCGCCAGATGCAACGGCTGAGGAATTCACAGAACAGATAAACAAAATAGAGAATAGCCTTGATAATTTGGAGAACCCAATACCTGATATTATCTTCTTAGGTGACTTCAACTTGCCTAGTCTCAGGTGGAGAATAGCAAACAATAATATTATACCAGGGAATCTATCAGACCTAACAACCACAGATTAGAGAACTACTTAGATTCTGTGACAAATTTTCACTCACTCAGCAGATATCGGAGCCAACGAGAAATGAAAATATTCTAGATCTGGTCTTTACGAACAATGAAGACATTATCAGAGACATTACGATATCAGATACCACATATTCAGATCACAAGCTCATTGAAGTGCAAACTACCATCAATACTCAGAATAGACCTAAAACGTTGATAAAGCGAGAGGGGCTATTCAGTAAATTCAATTTTAATAATAAAAGGATAGACTGGGAGATAATAAACAGGGAACTTAAAACATTCCATGGGAAACTGTTTTAAGTAATAAGTCCTACAGAAGGATAGAAAAACTGACTTCGGAGCGTATCAAGTCTGTCTGAAACATGTTCCTTTGAGGAAAGCAGAAAGAGATCCAACGTAGAAAGAGAACGCAAAGACACTATAAACGCAGGAAAAGAATAACGAACTGCTTATGCAGACACGAATTTCCCGTCAAAGAAGGAATAATTTAAATAGGGAGATTGAAGAAATCGAGCGGAAATTGAAACACTCATATGAAACTGAAGAAAGGCAGTTAGAACAGAAAGCAATTCAGGAAATAAGAAAAATCCAAAATACTTCTTCACATATGCGAAATCAAAAGCAAAAACTACTGCCAGTATTGGACCTATTCGTACAAGTGAAGGTTCATACACGGAGGATGACAAAGAAATTAGTGAAATCCTAAAAAAGCAGTATGAGGACATGTTTAGCACTCCAATAACAACATGAAAGTAGAAGATCCAGACAATTTCTTTATGCGGGATATCCAAACCCCTGTAAATATAACTGATATCAACACGAGCGCACTAAATTTTGAAAGAGAAATTGAAAACATGCCCATGCACTCGGCCCCAGGTCCAGACTCATGGAATTCAATATTTATAAAGAAATGCAAAGTGCCGGTAGCACAGGCACTCAGTATAGTGTGGAGGAAGAGCTTGGACACGGGGGAGATACCAGATGCACTTAAAGTAGCAGACATAGCCCCTCTACACAAGGGAGGGAGCAAAGCATTGGCAAAGAATTATAGACCAGTTGCACTAACATCGCACATAATAAAAGTATTTGAGAGAGTGATTAGGAGTCAGGTCACCAATTTCATGGAGACCAATGACCTTCACAACCCAGGCCAACATGGATTTCGAGCGGGAAGATCGTGCCTCTCACAGCTACTTGAGCACTACGATAAAGTCACTGAGGCATTAGAAGAAAAACAGAATGCTGATGTGATATACACGGACTTCGCAAAGGCTTTCGATAAATGTGACCATGGCGTGATAGCACACAAAATGAAGTCAATGGGAATAACCGGTAAAGTAGGACGCTGGATACTCAGTTTTCTGTCAAACAGGACTCAGCGAGTAACGGTCAACCATATAAAATCTAGTCCAAGTGCAGTTAAAAGCTCTGTACCTCAGGGTACAGTCCTTGCACCGCTGCTTTTCCTTATTCTCATATCAGATATAGACAAAAATACAAGTCACAGCTTCGTATCATCCTTTGCAGACGACACAAAAATCAGTATGAAAATTACCTCGGCTGAAGACATTGAAAAACTTCAAGCTGATATTAATAAAGTTTTCGACTGGGCATCAGAAAATAATATGATGTTTAACAGTGACAAATTCCAGGTACTCAGGTACGGTAAAAATGAGGACCTTAAACATAATACAGGGTACAAAACACAATCAAATGTGCCCATAGTAGGAAAACAACATGTAAAGGATTTGGGAATAATGATGTCTGACGACCTAACGTTTAGGGAGCATAACCAAGCAAATATTGCGACAGCCAGAAAAATGATAGGATGGATTACGAGAACTTTCAAATCCAGGGATCCCATCACAATGCTTGTACTCTTCAAGTCACTTGTGCTGTCCCGTCTTGAGTACTGTTCAGTACTCACTTCCCCCTTCAGAGCAGGAGAGATTGCTGAAATAGAGGGAATACAGAGAACATATACGGCACGCATAGACGCGATAAAGCACCTAAATTATTGGGATCGTCTCAAAGCTCTCCAAATGTACTCACTAGAAAGAAGACGAGAGAGATATCAAATAATATACACCTGGAAGATACTGGAGGGCCAGGTCCCAAATCTACACAGTAAAATAACAACGTACTGGAGTGAACGATATGGAAGAAAATGCAGAATAGAGCCAGTGAAGAGCAGGGGTGCCATAGGCACAATCAGAGAACACTGTATAAACATCAGAGGTCCGCGGTTGTTCAACGTCCTCCCAGCAAGCATAAGAAATATTGCCGGAACAACCGTGGACATCTTCAAGAGGAAACTAGATTTATTCCTCCAAGGAGTTCCGGACCAGCCGGGCTGTGGTGGGTATGTGGGCCTGCGGGCCGCTCCAAGCAACAGCCTAGTGGACCAAACTCTCACAAGTCAAGCCTGGCCTCGGGCCGGGCTTGGGGAGTAGAAGAACTCCCAGAACCCCATCAACCAGGTATCAACCAGGTATCATGGGGCAGGGTGAGAGAGAGACCCTACCATCATGGGGCAGGGTGAGAGACCCTACCATCATGGGGCAGGGTGAGAGAGAGACCCTACCATCATGGGGCAGAGTGAGAGAGAGACCCTACCATCATGCGACAGGGTGAGAGAGAGACCCTACCATCATGCGACAGGGTGAGAGAGAGACCCTACCATCATGCGACAGGGTGAGAGAGAGACCCTACCATCATGCGACAGGGTGAGAGAGAGACCCTACCATCATGCGACAGGGTGAGAGAGAGACCCTACCATCATGCGACAGGGTGAGAGAGAGACCCTACCATCATGGGGCAGGGTGAGAGAGAGACCCTACCATCATGCGACAGGGTGAGAGAGAGACCCTACCATCATGCGACAGGGTGAGAGAGAGACCCTACCATCATGCGACAGGGTGAGAGAGAGACCCTACCATCATGCGACAGGGTGGCCTGGTGAGAGACAATGTGAGAGTTATAACTTAATGGATAATACGCTCACGGATCGCCAACCTCATGATTTCTAATTTTACATTTTATGAGTGAAAACATTTCTCAATGTCGAAGACAGTCAGCCTCATAGACTTATCAAGACGTCCGTCGCCTAACTACTACCTTCATCCCCCCAGATCCCAACCTTAACAGGCGCCGAGATCCGACGTATGTTGACCAGACCACACACTAGAAGGTGAAGGGACGACGCGACGTTTCGGTCCGTCCTGGACCATTCTCAAGTCGATGTGTATGCAACCTATGTATATACGTATCCGACGCATGTGTATGCAATACATAATTGAAATATCTGCATTGAGAAATATTTTAAGTCTTAATTCATCCTGCTGCACCTCCCTGATCTGAGGCGGATGTCCTGTGCTGATACCAGACTGTGTTACACAGCTGTAGAGGCGGCGGCGGGCGGTGTGTAATGTTGCTCCTTGCTGCTCTCTGGTGTGCACACCTGCCAGCCGTCTCCGCCTGCGGAGGTATGTCCCTGTGGTGCAGGTGTGTAGACGTGGTGCAGGTGTGTTGACGTGGTGCAGGTGTGTAGAGTCGGTGCCACCTGCACGCACGTCGGTCAGTACGTTACTGAGTGGTTGAGGAGACGTGTGTTACTAAGGTCGCTGCATGTGACGTGGTCCAGCCTCGCTGTGACGTGCTCCAGCCTCGCTGTGACGTGCTCCAGCCTCGCTGTGACGTGCTCCAGCCTCGCTGTGACGTGCTCCAGCCTCGCTGTGACGTGCTCCAGCCTCGCTGTGACGTGCTCCAGCCTCGCTGTGACGTGCTCCAGCCTCGCTGTGACGTGCTCCAGCCTCGCTGTGACGTGCTCCAGCCTCGCTGTGACGTGCTCCAGCCTCGCTGTGACGTGCTCCAGCCTCGCTGTGACGTGCTCCAGCCTCGCTGTGACGTGCTCCAGCCTCGCTGTGACGTGCTCCAGCCTCGCTGTGACGTGCTCCAGCCTCGCTGTGACGTGCTCCAGCCTCGCTGTGACGTGCTCCAGCCTCGCTGTGACGTGCTCCAGCCTCGCTGTGACGTGCTCCAGCCTCGCTGTGACGTGCTCCAGCCTCGCTGTGACGTGCTCCAGCCTCGCTGTGACGTGCTCCAGCCTCGCTGTGACGTGCTCCAGCCTCGCTGTGACGTGCTCCAGCCTCGCTGTGACGTGCTCCAGCCTCGCTGTGACGTGCTCCAGCCTCGCTGTGACGTGCTCCAGCCTCGCTGTGACGTGCTCCAGCCTCGCTGTGACGTGCTCCAGCCTCGCTGTGACGTGGTCCAGCCTCGCTGTGACGTGGTCCAGCCTCGCTGTGACGTGGTCCAGCCTCTGTGTGATTGGTTGTGTAGACCAGGGGTCTCCAAACTTTTCAATGTAAGTTCCACATTATATATTTCCCATATTTATGCGGGCCGAAGGAATAATATTTTTGGCTACAATAGTATTATTGCTATTTTGTATAACTAAGATAAAGGTATTGTCAAAGTACAGAGAAAAGAATATTGTACAGTGTTTGTGCTCCCTGAAACAGAAGCAGCGAAGCCCCACTCGCCCTCCATCCCCACAATATACAGTTATACACAACTGATTGGTTGTAATGCACAACACATACCTACCAGTACTAGTATCTGTGCGTCACACTATCGAGAGAGAGGAAAACTGACTGGGGCTGAGCGCCACCAGTCAGCAGCCCCAGCTTTGAATAATTCTGCGATGCCATTCGTACGATAATTATTTTTTCAAGGCCACCACACAGGGATTTGTTTGGCGGGCCGGATGAAATTATGTGGCGGGCCGGATGTGGCCCGCGGGCCATTGTTTGGAGACCCCTGCTGTAGACGATGGTAAACATGGTGGGGGGGGGTGGATACCCCTTGTTGGGGTGTCCGGTGTAAGGGTGTGTGTGGGGGGGGGCTGGGCTGGTATGTGTAGGGGAGGTGGTGGTGGTGTGTGTACTCACCTAGTTGTGCTTGCGGGGGGTTGAGCTTTGGCTCTTTGGTCCCGCCTCTCAACCGTCAATTAACTGATGTACAGATTCCTGAGCCTACTGGGCTCTATCATATCTACATTTGAAACTGTGTATGGAGTCAGCCTCCACCACATCACTGCCTAATGCATTCCATTTACTAACTACTCTGACACTGAAAAAGTTTTCCAATGTCTCTGTGGCTCATTTGGGCACTCAGCCTCCACTCGTGTCCCCTTGTTCGTGTACCACCCGTGTTAAATAATCCATCCTTGTCTACCCTGTCAATTCCCCTGAGAATTTTGTATGTGGTGATCATGTCTTCCCTAGCTCTTCTGTCTTCCAGCGACGTGAGGTGCAGTTCTCTCAGCCTTTCCTCGTAACTCATGCCTCTTGGTTCTGGGACAAGCCTTGTGGCATACCTTTGGACTTTTTCCAGCTTCGTCTTGTTCTTGACAAGGTACGGGCTCCATGCTGGGGCAGCATACTCCAGGATTGGCCTTACATATGTGGTATACAAGGTTCTGAAAGATTCCTTACACAGGTTTCTGAAGGTAGTTCTGAAGTTAGCCAGCCTCGCATATGCCGCCGATGTTATTTTTCTGATGTGGGCTTCAGAAGACAGGTTTGGCGTGATAACTCTTAGATCTTTCTCTCTGTCCGTTTCATGAAGGACTTTATCTCCCATTATGTATCCAGAGTCTGGCCTCCTGTTTCCTCCTCCTGGTTTCATTACCTTACATTTACTTGGGTTGAACTTTAGTAGCCATTTGTCTGATCATTCCTTCAGTTTCTTTAGGTCATCTTGCAACCTCACACAAACTTCCTCTGTCTTAATCATCCTCATATTTTTTGCATAATCAGCAAACAATAACAGGAATGAGTCTATACCCTCTGGAAGATCATTTACATATATCAGGAACAGTATGGGTCCAAGAACTGATTCCTGAGGGACTCCACTGGTGACCCCTCGCCACTCCGAGACCTCACCCCACACAGTGAAACTGTATAGTTGATTGATCCAGTTGAGAGGCAGGACCAGTTGATTGACAGTTGAGAGGCGGGACCAAAGAGCCAAAGCTCAACCCTCGCAAGCACAATTAGGTAAGTGACTCTTCTGTTACTTAAGTACTCCCTTATCCAGTGGAGTACCTTCTCTTTCACTCCTGCCTTCATCTCCAGTTTGTGCACTAGTCTCTTATGTGGCACTGTGTCAAAGGCTTTCTGGCAATCCAAAAATATGCAGTCTTCCCAGCCCTCTCTTTCTTGCCTAATTTTTGTTGCCTGGTCGTAGAATTCAATCAATCCTGTGAGCCATGACTTGCCATCCCAGAACGCATGTTGATGCTGTGTTACAAAGTTCTTTCGCTTCAGATGTTCCACAGGTGGGTGGGTGGGTGTGTGCGTGTGCGCGCGTGCGCGTGTGTGTGTGTGTGTGTGTGTGTGTGTGTGTGTGTGTGTGTGTGTTGTGTGTGTGTGTGTGTGTGTGTGTGTGTGTGTGTGTGCATGCGTGCATGCGTGCATGCGTGCATGCGTGCGTGCGTGCATGCGTGCGTGCGTGCGTGCGTGCGCTTGTTTTGGGAGTAGGGAACATTAGCATTAAAGCCAGCTTCATCCTTCACCTTGCTCCAGCCACCACAACGTCCACATCACACACTCATTAACCAGGTACTACCACCATCGTCACTACCACCACCATCGTCACACCACCATTACCACCACTGTTATAACCCCCCGTCGTCGTCACAACCGCCACTACCACCATCCCCGCCACAACCATTCAATGACCATTTGTTGTTTAAGATTCGCTTCTTGGTACCGAAAGTTCCAAGTAGCACGGGCTATGGTGAGCCCGTAGCGGACTTTCCACAATTACCAGTACTTAACACACACACCTACATACAACACAATCATCATAAGCACACCTTCAGACGGGGGTCCAGGAGCTGGCGCCCAGCCCTACAGGCACAACACACGTACAATACTCGTACTGGAATGGAGATTTCTGCCCTTCATCACATTACAGTGACATTTAACCATCTCATAAATGTTTCAACTTCTGTTTCGGTCTGGGGACAAGGAGCCAGGGGCACGAGGACAAGGAGCCGGGGCACGAGGACAAGGAGCCGGGGCACGAGGACAAGGAGCCGGGGCACGAGGACAAGGAGCCGGGGCACGAGGACAAGGAGCCGGGGCACGAGGACAAAGAGCCGGGGCACGAGGACAAGGAGCCGGGCACGAGGACAAGGAGCCGGGGCACGAGGACAAGGAGCCGGGGCACGAGGACAAGGAGCCGGGGCACGAGGACAAGGAGCCGGGGCACGAGGACAAGGAGCCGGGGCACGAGGACAAGGAGCCGGGGCACGAGGACAAGGAGCCGGGGCACGAGGACAAGGAGCCGGGGCACGAGGACAAGGAGCCGGGGCACGAGGACAAGGAGCCGGGGCACGAGGACAAGGAGCTGGGGTACGAGGACAAGGAGCCGGGGCACGAGGACAAGGAGCCGGGGCACGAGGACAAGGAGCTGGGATACGAGGCCAAGGAGGTGGTGTACGAGGACAAGGAGCTGGTGTACGAGGACAAGGAGCTGGTGTACGAGGTCAAGGAGCCGGGGCACGAGGACAAGGAGCTGGGATACGAGGCCAAGGAGCTGGGGCACGAGGACAAGGAGCTGGGATACGAGGCCAAGGAGGTGGTGTACGAGGACAAGGAGCTGGTGTACGAGGACAAGGAGCTGGTGTACGAGGTCAAGGAGCCGGGGTACGAGGTCAAGGAGCCGGGGTACGAGGTCAAGGAGCCGGGGTACGAGG
Organism: Procambarus virginalis; assembly: GCA_020271785.1. Classification (NCBI taxonomy): domain Eukaryota; kingdom Metazoa; phylum Arthropoda; class Malacostraca; order Decapoda; family Cambaridae; genus Procambarus; species Procambarus virginalis. The sequence goes on from WNGS01087620.1 coordinate 17,818, forward strand.
AAAAAGTAGAGGAATGATCCCCAACACTTGCACAATCGGGAATCGAACGCCGACCTGAATAAAGCAAAACCATTGCTGTACCGACTAGTTCAAGTGTTGTAGTTGAACAATAATATATCACTTAATATAACTACAAGATGCTGAAGTGTTATGTAGAACCATTGCTATATTATTCAACTCCTTACTGGAAGAGAGAGAGACCTGCAAGACAGTTTGAAAACGACGAATTTTGTGACAATTTGCAAGACTAGGAGGAGGACTTTAGTCACTGAACTACAAATTAACATCACTGACAATTTGCTAGAAATACTGATCCGAAGGAAGATGGCAAAGCAAGAATTTTGGGATATCGTTTCCAATCTCCAAAATCGCCTCCATGAGGGGCTATCCTACTTGATACTTATTGTGTGTAGCCTTACACAATCTGCCCTCGACTCAAGTCCATTACATCCAGCGGTCAACCCCACAGACACATTCATAAATGTTTACATGCTGTTCATTCAAAACGGGATTTTCTCAATATTGATTATTATAATAGCATATTGTGCATATAGGCATAGGTTAGGTTAGGTGTTTAGATTCTTTTGGCGATTATTTGTATTTGTAGTATGTGGGTGAAGCATTTACAGCGTTGTGATTCGAACAAAATTCGTCAGTGAAGCACTTGTTCCGGAAGTGTTCGAAGGTAAACAGTTCTGCGTTGTGTGTAAAATGTTTTTCATTCATAAACAGGGGGTTTGGCGGGTGCATGGAATCACTTTTGGGTCTTTGGAGGACACGGACACACACACACACACACACACACACACACAC
>WNGS01087625.1:0-22247 GCA_020271785.1 Procambarus virginalis
CCAAAGATGGACTTTATTTAGCTCAGTATTTACTGTGGCCTTTAGAGCGCAGGGGGTCACGTCTGGAGTAAATGAGGTTGTGTCGTCAGCAAATAGAATTGGTTTGAGGTGTTGGGAGGCATTTGGAAGGTCATTAATGTAGATGAGAAAAGGAGAGGGCCAAGTATGCTGCCCTGAGGACACCAATGTTGATGGTTAGGGTGGGAGAAACTGAATTATTCACAGAAACATACTGGAGCCTGTCAGTAAGGTAAGATTTGAGGTATTGCAGGGAGTGTCCTCTGACTCCATAATGATGTAATTTAAGAAGAAGGTTTTGGTGGTTGACAGTGTCAAAAGCCTTATGCAGGTCCACAAATAACCCAACAGGAACTCATTTTTATCAAGAGCTGCATGAATCAAGTTAATCATACTAATAAGTGCATCGTTAGTGCTTTTTTTGGGTCTGAAGCTATATTGACAAGAGCTAAGTATATTGTGTTTGGCTAGATAAGAGTAAAGCTGCTTGTAGATTAGTTTTTCAAATATTTTTGACAAGTTAGGCAGGATTGATATAGGTCTGTAGTTGTTAACATCTGTGAGATCACCACATTTGTGGACAGGGGTTACTCTCGCTTTCTTTAGAATATCTGGAAAGGTTTGGAGTTCAAGTGACTTGTTGAAGAGCAATGCAATAGCAGGGCTAGAGATCTGGAGGCTTTTTTGTAAATTAAAGTTGGTATCTCATCAAGGGCACTAGACTTGGTTTTAAGGGAAAGGATTTTCTCATTGACGTCAGTGTAATTAGTAGGCTTTAGGTACAGAGACTGTGGATAGTTACCTGTAAGATAGTCCTTACCATCAGTACTGGAAGATGGAATGTCATTTGCAAGGGATGACCCAATGGAAGAGAAGAACCTATTGAACTCATAGCAGAATCAGAGGCTGAAAGCTGACCATCGTTATTGGACAGGAGTGTTGGTTTGTTATTTAAAATTTCTTTGATCCAATATTGTGAAATTGTGCTCCAAGTTTTTTTTAATGTTGCTCTTTATTTGGGTAATTTATCTTCGTAGAATTTAGTTTGGCTCGTCTAATTATTTAGATAATAATAACGAGTAATTCTTTGAAAATTCTTTGGAGACGGTTCCTAACCTACCTTCTTCTCAAGGTCATGTTTTTTATTAATGGATTTAAGTATTCCCTTTGTAAGCCAGGATTGTTAAGCCTTTGGTTGTGACTTGTTTTGCAAGCCTAGGACAGTGGGTGTTATAAAGGTTAAGATTTTTTTGAAGAAAAGATTGCACTGCTAGGTTGATGTCCCCTATGTTACCTAACTCGGATTCCCAGTTGACATTATCAGCAGCAGTTATAAAATTGTCTATAGCAGTTTCATTGTGCAGCCTAAAGCTTAACTCCCTTGACTCAAGAGGTGGTTTGATAATGTTAGTTAAGAGAAATGTGGGGTAATGGTCTGTAGTGCTATCGGTGACTATACCTGAAGTAAGCGGAGAGGTTATGTTGGTCCAAATGTGATCAAGAGTCGTGGCAGTACTATCAGTGATTCTAGTAGGTCTAGTGATTAAGGGTACGAGGAAGCAGGAATTCATACAGTTGAGGAAGCTAACAGCAGTAGGGTGTTCAGGCTCGCAGAGGTCAATATTAAGTCCCCTGCGATAATTAGATGGTTTTTGTTCAGTCTGTTATCGAGTATTAGATTTCTAAGGTTTGAATTGAATTCGGACACATCAGTGTTAGGAATTCTATAGACTGCACCCACAGACAGGACAGACTCGGCACCCTTGACTCTGAAACTGGCGAAGATATACTCCCCACAGCAGTCTCTAGTTCTAATTATTTTTAAGCATGTTAGTTCTTGGTGGTAGTAAAGAGCAGTACCACCACCTCTCTGAATTTGACGACAGTTGTGAATTGCTGAGTAGTTAGGCATGTTAAAGAGTTGAGTAGTGTCCTCTTTCAACCACGTTTCAGTAAGTATAATAAAAGATAATTTGTTGTCAATAGTTTCAACAAGGCACTACATCATCGAAGTGTTTACCTAGGGATCTAACGTTCAAGTTGATTACAGAGATATTGTGATTATGTGTTAATACATTGTTTACATCATGTGCTGTAAAATATCTGCAATTTATATTATTAAAGTGATGATTGTCATATAGTGGATAAGAGGTTTAGTTCTGGATCTAAACTTGCCTGCATAAAAAGGCTGGTTGCAGGAAACAAGGCAAGAATGACAAATTACAAAATAGAATTATGATATAAAAGGGGGAAAATATTTAAACAAGACTATACAAAACAAACACAAAATGAACAAAAAATGAAAAATGAGATAGCTTACAAGGGAGAGCCGGTCGGCCGAGCGGACAGCACGCTGGACTTGTGATCCTGTGGTCCTGGTTCGATCCCAGGTGCCGGCGAGAAACAATGGGCAGAGTTTCTTTCACCCTATGCCCCTGTTACCTAGCAGTAAAATTGGCACCTGGGTGTTAGTCAGCTGTCACGGGCTGCTTCCTGGTGGTGGAAGTCTGGTCTAGGACCGGGCCGCGGGGACACTAAAAAAGCCCCAAAATCATCTCAAAATAACCTCAAGATAAGGGGCTTACAGGTACTCTCAGGTACACTGTAAGTAATAATTTGCAATATTGAGACACAGGCAAAGCCAAGGGTACAATGGAGTAAGAGAGTATAGTGAGGCTAGGCAACCTACGTAATAAATGAAATCAAAGAAAAAGTTGAATAATAAACATAGGCAAATTTAAGCTAAAGATTATTAACTATATGTAGTTTAGTTATGATCGTATAATTAAAATGACCTAAAGAAATATTAATGCACTCAGTTAATTAAGTCCAGAAAATGACTAGTAAAAGGTAGATTAAAAATTAATTTAAAAAGTGAAACAAAGAGACATGAGGATTGAAAATTTGAATTTGATTTGAATTTGATAATTTGAAAAAATTATCTACAAACAGCTCTATTCCCACCTCGTAAAATTCGACATACTCAGCCCCTGCCAGTTTTGCTTCCGGTCCCAAAAGAGCACCAACGATGCAATCATTAGTCTCCTTGACGTAATCTACTCAGCACTTGACAAAAATGAGTTTCCAATTGGACTCTTCATTGACCTAAGAAAAGCCTTTGATACTGTCAATCACGACTACCTCTTACTTAAACTCCAGCATTATGGAATCCGAGGCCTTGCCCTTGACTACATCCGATCCTACCTTAGTGACAGACACCAATGTGTAACCATCAATGATACAACTTCTTCCACTCTATCAATTACCGTTAGTGCGCCACAGGACAGCATCCTAGGACCTCTTCTATTTCTTATATATATCAATGATCTGCCTAATGTCTCTAATATTCTTAAACCTATATTGTTTGCTGACGATACTACTCTTATCTATTCAGACCCCAACCCACATACACTAAATGATGTGAATAATGAATTAAAAAAAGTCCACTTATGGATGTCAACTAACAAACATTAAACATAGAAAAGACTTACTACATCTTATTTGGAACCAAATCATCAAATGCAATTCAGCTTCAAATAGACAACATTAACATCAGTAATAAAAATGATGGCAAGTTTCTTGGCCTATTCCAAGACAAGAGACTCAATTTCAGCACCCACATTCAACACATAACTAAGAAAGTCTCTAAAACAGTTGGTATACTCTCTACACTAAGATATTATGTTCCTAGTTCTGCTCTCCTCTCACTATATTATGCACTAATCTACCCCTATCTTAATTATGGTATCTGTGCATGGGGGTCTACCACTGCAAGCCACCTTAAGCCCATCATCACCCAGCAAAAATCTGCTATCAGAATAATAACAAACTCTGCTTTCAGACAACATTCAGCTCCCTTGTTTAAATCCCTAAACTTGCTAAATATTAACTCCCACCACACATTCTCTTGTGTCAACTACATTTACAAAACCCTGTTCTTAAATGCAAACCATGCTCTGAAACTCTCCCTGGACAGATGTAATAGGACCCATTATCACCACACCAGAAATAAATATCTCTTTGATATCCCCAGGGTCAAACTTAATCTGTGTAAACACTCTATGCAAATTAAGGGACCTAACCAATGGAACTCACTCCCTAGTGAATTGAAAAGCTGTCACACTTTTGCCTCACTTAAAAGCAAAGCCAAAAAGTACCTAATATCATCTTCATAGTTTCCTACGCTGAACTTTAAATTTGATCTGTATCTAGTGTTACTCAATCTCCCAATTTTTATGTACTTAACCCAAACAACCTTATCATTGTGTTCATTGCTGTCTTCTTTTATGTGCTAGCCATATGCTGTATTGTGCCTACCAATTTTTGTCAACTACCATTCAGGCTGTCATTGCAATCAATCTGAGCTACCTATGTGCTTTAATATACCTACAATTTTCTCTCATCCTTTATTTTTTGTCTTGCCTTGTAACTTATAATTTTTATAAATTTTGCAAGTATTTACCTATGTAACGTACGTTTATGCTATGTTGTTGGGTAGATTAGATACACAGTGTTTAGTGAGTTCCATATTTATTTAGTCCTGGATACAGCAGTGTCGTAGACGTTGAGACGAAGCCTGGAGCAGAGCAGAGAGCTGAGTGAGGCCGGAGTCGTGGAGCTCTGTGGGAGAGCGTGGCGGCTCAATTGAGAATTGTGAGTGTCTGAACTCGGGGAGTGAGAGCGTGGCGGCTCGATGCGGTCGTAGTCTGCTGTCTGCTCTGTGTCGAAGCTGTAGCGTCTTAGGTCGATTAGAACTGCCCAAGCCGAGTACTACATTCTTGACTGGAGATTGTACTGTCTTGCTGTTCTCCCATCGCTGGGTTATATGGTGATTACACCTCGGCTCCCTCCAACAAGGTGAGGAGAGTATTGGGGAAAGGATTGTAGCTTCTGTAATTAGTTATGCTATGAAGATAATGGAGCGAGTATAAGATTAACTCGCTACAAACTCTTTCAGTGCCTGAGCCTAACCTAACTTGATCTAACTTTGTCCAAGGTGCTGTCTCTGCCTTACCATTTACCTAATGTTCTCTCATTCATATAATTTCCTAAATAATCCGTCAAGTCTCCATGCACTTATGCAAGCATCTACCTCAGTATCAATGTAAAATTTTACTCTTAAATCTAATCTTACCCTATTCTTTTTAAATTTTAAATTTAATTGTATTGATTTATGTCATTTATTGAAATTAATTATTAATCTCATTTTGTTCTCTTAATTAAATTCATACTAGTTATAGGTTAAAAACTAAGCTAAATAAAATTTATTATCTTTAAGATTATTTTACTTTACAATTATCATTTGTCAAATTTTTTATATATTCATCTTGACAGTCTCTACTGATTTTTTGTTCTCTCCGCCAAACTTGTGTATCCTCCATGGCTATCTAGTGACCTTTATTCTACTTCTATTTGTTTCAATTCTTTTGTTTACTTGCATTTATTGTTGTGTTTTGCTATAATTTTTTTTTTTTTTTTTTTTTGAGATATATACAAGAGTTGTTACATTCTTGTACAGCCACTAGTACGCGTAGCGTTTCGGGCAGGTCCCTGGAATACGATCCCCGCCGCGAAGAATCGTTTTTTCATCCAAGTACACATTTTACTGTTGCGTTAAACAGAGGCTACAGTTAAGGAATTGCGCCTAGTAAATCCTCCCCGGCCAGGATACGAACCCATGACATAGCGCTCGCGGAACGCCAGGCGAGTGTCTTACCACTACACCACGGAGACTAAATTATTCTCTAATTTTAGTAAACTTAGTACTTTGTAAGCTTTTATTGTATTATGTTATTGTTTTGTTGTGTTTTGCTATAATTACTTTCTATTTACAGCAGATTTAATATTTAACTGTTCCTGTAATTGCTTATTTATTTATTTAATTTATTTATATACAAGAAGGTACATTGGGTTTGTGAGAATACATTGAATAGGACAGTATTTCCAATCTTGTAAAGCCATTAGTACGCGCAGCGTTTCGGGCAGGTCCTTAATCTAACAGATAATTTTAAGTAGGTAATTTCTATCATAATTGATAAATGATAAATACATTACAAGAGAAAAATGAGATGAGAGAGCTTAGTAAGTATATTAAAGCACATTGTTATATTAAAGCTAATTGATTAGATTGAACAGCTTGATTGGTAATTAACAAGATTAATATACACCATACAGCAGATTGCCAGCACATAAGACAGCAATGAACACAATGGTAAAGATGTTCAGATTGGGTACATAAAGATTGGGAGACTGGGTAGCAATAGATACAGATAAACAAGAATAATAAACACCATACAGCAGATTGGTAGCACATATAAGAAGACAGCAATGATCACAATGGTAAAGATGCTCAAATTGGGAACATAAAGGTTGGGAGATTGGGTAGCAGTAGATACAGTGCAATTTTAAGGCAAAAGGTGAAAAACTATGAAGATGGAATTAGGTACTTTTTAGTATTGATTTTGAATGATGTAAAAGTTGGACAGCTTTTCAATTCAATAGGGAGTGAGTTCCATAAACTGGGTCCCTTTATTTGCATAGAGTGTTTACACAGATTAAGTTTAACTCTGGGAATATCAAAGAGATATTTATTTCTGGTGTGGTGATAATGGGTCCTATTACATCTGTCCAGGAAGAGTTTCAGAGCAGGATTTGCATTTAAGAACAGGGTTTTGTAAATGTAGTTGACACAAGAGAATTTATGGAGTGAGATTATGTTTAGCTGTTTAGGGAGTTAAACAAGGGGGCTGAGTGTTGTCTGAAAGCAGAATTTGATATTATTCTGATAGCAGATTTTTGCTGGGTGATGATGGACTTGAGATGGTTTGCAGTGGTTGAACCCCATGCACGGTTGTGAGACTGAGGAAGGTGGGAAGGACGAAGAGAAGAAAAGCGCAACATGCGAGCATAAGAGAAGCCAGCAAAAGGGGGGGGGGGGAGATAGCGAACTAGGCGCCTCGTCTCAAAAAAACACGAACGTTCCCGGTGCTTCAAGTTGAGGACGGCTGCCTCAAGTTCGTAATGCATACACGGGAGAAAGTAGGATGGGCCTCGCCGCAAGTGAGGCAGCGGGCTTGGGGAGAAGTGCACTCCGACTTGGTGAGTTTCGTCCCCCCACACATGGGGCAGAGAGAAAGAAAGTACTGGAGCATCTGAGGGCACCATGTCCGCGCTTTCAGCACTTATTACAAAGCCGAGGAGAGGGAATGTACTCCTGAACGGAGCATCTGGCACCAGCAAGACTAACAAGGGCGAAGTGACGGACCATCAAAGGTAATCTTCACTACGGAAAGGGCAGACGGTGACGGCCACGAGAGGGTCGAGTGAACGTTTCCACCTGGAGAACAAAATAGCCACGACCCTCGAGGATATGTTTAATATCCTCGTGGCTGTCCTTGAGGTTCCTAATACCGATTGCAACATGGTGTAGGAGGAGAACAATGCCAACACTGGCATTTAACCGAGCGTTCTTGGAGACCCGAGCAGGAGTCTCCCCAATGCAGGACAAAGCGGCCAAGTGGGTAGCTGCATCGTGAAAAGGAGCAAAAACATGCGTACCGAGACGGGTGGGTTAAAAGTAACAGAGGCATCTACTGAATCAACAATGTGCCAATGGAGGGAGAAATCGTCAGGAGTAGAATCTAAATGATGGAGGGCAAAGTACTTAGTTAACATAGCAGGACCAAACAAGGTATGGTACGAATTAGTATAGGAAGAAAGTATGCGAGAGCAGCCATGGCAGGGACGGCAGTGAAAACCTCTAGAGATGGGTCATAAGTCACAGTAGTCACAATGAGAGATGGAGCCATGCTAGGGGACGAGGTGGTCACCACATAGGGCTTGGTTCTCAACCTTACCACAGAGGAGGGAGGGGAGCGGTGGGGGGGGGGGGATTATAGTAGTACTCCCGGTCTGGGCCCAATGTAGCGGGGGCCACAGAGCCCGGTCTTCCAGCACTGTTCGGGGGGGGGGGGGGCGGCCTGGTCGCCCTCCCCCATGAGCCTGGATAAAAGGTAGTATCTTCCATGCAGCAGTTGTTCTAAAAGTCTGGGGCCCTGGAACCAAGGGATACCACTTACCAGGGCAGCCAGAGAAGCCAAGCACGGGCAAGTGCAGGAAGGGTGCATCGTTCCCAGCAGTGCTTCCCCTTTCCAACAGGGGAGTCCTACTGCATCGTCCATTCTCGCACACTAGTGCAAAGACCTCAGTCCCTCTATCGCCCCAGCCTGGACACCCAGCCATCCACTCAGGGCGACCCCTCATGGGCGACCCTTCCAGCGGGTAGTTCGATGGCTCATGTCTCCTACATGGTGCCCATCTGCACGTACAACACCCAAAGAGGGGCAGGAGAGGGGGCAAAAGCAACTCTCATCGGTCCTAGGGACCAGTAAGCGAGACCCTCACCACGACAAAGCGACACCACGGAGGGGCATTGATCAGTAGAGGAGCGACGCCTGCGCTCGACAGTAACGAAAATACGTCTGCTTCGCTGGCGATAGATTCGGAACAGGAAGGCAAGTTGGTTACTTTAAGAGCCGCTGGGTTTCCTAGCCACTTAACGAAGGCAACTTCTCCATATGCTCCAGAACCAAGAGATTTTGTCTAACTTAAGCAAGCTGTTCGACGGACTGCCGGCGGCGGCCCATCGAATACAAACATGCTGTTTGGCATCTGGGACAAAAGGACACCTCACTATGACACTTCCATGTCCTATGTCCGAAATTTCAACACCTATTGCAGAGGCGTGGAGAAGGGACGTATTGAAGTACTTGGCACCAGCAAGAATACCGAGAATGGGAGAGTTCTACTGTCAAAGGTGACTAATTGCCGTAAGTGGGATGGCTATGACCACGAGTGGGGAAGTGAATGTATAAACTTGGAGTACACGATGACAAAGATATTTAATATCCTTATTGCAGTTCCTGAGATCTGTCTATCGTCTGATCATGGGGTGGAAAAAAGATGGTACCGATGCCGGCATTAAGCATGATCTTTATATTATTTTTTTCCCGAGACCCCGAAATTTGGCCTCAGAACAGAAGGGCTTCGATAATACGGGTGCCAGTGTGGGTAGAAGTAAACAACTCTAGCATCCACAAAATCAGATATATGCATATGTAAATCATCATGGTGGGAATGGTCAGCACGGGGACACAAAGTGTCTGGGCCATGTAGTAAGGCCAAACAGGTCCTGAAGTGCAGAAGTAGGTGCAAGAAATGTGCGTACCTTATGGTGGGTAGAACACCTTAGGCCGGAAGGAGCTGAGCAAAATTACCTGTGGCACAAAATCTGTGCTGCCAGGGCACTGGTACAGGTGGTGTTGGGCAAGATGAAGGAGTACAAAACACCGGTGTAACCAGGGCACTAGTACGGGAGATGTGGGGCAATTTGAAGGGGCACAAAATACCTGTGCTGCCCGGACTCTGGTACGAGAGGTGTGGTGTCAAAATCGACCCGCCTCCCGTGGTCACGTTCACAGTCTACACTCCACGTTAACTTCTTAATCTCTAGAACTGCTTTATAAAAATCTAATGAAATTCTTCCACAAGTTTTGCTCATTAAACCTAATCTCTTTAGTAAATAACAGAAATAATGACAGTGGACATGACCAGTAGTCCCTCGTGCTGCATCAGGAGCTGCTTCACCAGCACTGGCAATGATGACGGGACGGTGGACATGACCAGTAGTCCCTCGTGCTGCGTCAGTAGCTGCTTCACCAGCACTGGCAATGATGACGGGACGGTGGACATGACCAGTAGTCCCTTGTACTGCGTCAGTAGCTGCTTCACCAGCACTGGCAATGATGACGGGACGGTGGACATGACCAGTAGTCCCTCGTGCTGCGTCAGGAGCTGCTTCACCAACACTGGCAATGACGACGGGACGGTGGACATGACCAGTAGTCCCTCGTGCTGCGTCAGGAGCTGCTTCACCAACACTGGCAATGACGACGGGACGGTGGACATGACCAGTAGTCCCTCGTGCTGCGTCAGTAGCTGCTTCACCAACACTGGCAATGACGACGGGACGGTGGACATGACCAGTAGTCCCTCGTGCTGCGTCAGTAGCTGCTTCACCAACACTGGCAATGACGACGGGACGGTGGACATGACCAGTAGTCCCTCGTGCTGCGTCAGTAGCTGCTTCACCAGCACTGGCAATGACGACGGGACGGTGGACATGACCTGGAGTCCCTCGTGCTGCGTCAGTAGCTGCTTCACCAACACTGGCAATGACGACGGGACGGTGGACATGACCTGGAGTCCCTCATACCTGAAACAATACACCCTTTTAAAGTACGTTTGTAAACAATGTGCAAGTACATAAACACCTTAAATATACCTGTTGCACCACGTGCCCTCAGCTCTTGAGACCTGGACCCCAACCCTAACGAACCATTACACATACAACTCCTCTTGTAAACTGCTTGCTATCACTAACAAGCAGATAGCATGACTGCTCACAGCTTGTGCCCTTTCATTTGTTTAGCATCATAGTTAGCAATGATCTTAACACTCTCCATGCCAATACATTAGTACCGAAACTCTGTAGTATATTGTGGTTGTAACAATGTATATACTGTAAAAAGTATATATAAAAATTTTGTTAGCTTACGAACAATAGTTTAAATTAAATTTACAATTGATTTATTAAAATTTCTGACGAATTAGCGTGTGTTTAGAAGAGAAGGTTGACATGCAGCTGATAAATGTACCAGGCAAGTCTGAAGCATGTGATATATTCCCACTTAAGCTCCATCCTCTAATATACAAGGATCATTATGATGGTCCGGTGGTAATCACCAGCAAGTGGTGATGTGATTCGTTGCTCTCCTGATTGGTGATTGACTGCATGGATTGGTTGTCCTTACTTTGTCTCCTCGCCGCTGGGCCCTGTAGAGGTCGAGGTCCGGGCGTTCCATCACAAGTGCTTACTCTTCTCCACTGAGGCGGCCCGAGTCTGCTGGCCTGGAGTTCACTGATCAAGTGGATTATGCTGTTTTGGTATCAACATTAGTCGATGTGCTGCACACACGTTTAAGAGACCTGCTTGGAGTGCAAAGGTTAATGTCTTGCCGGGCAGCGCTTAAAATCAAATCTAATGACGTTGTTGTTATGGAGTTTATGACCCTGTGTGAGGCCCAGATGGTTACCCAACCTCATGGGCAAGGCGAGGGAAAATCTATGATGTAAGCAAGGTGTTCTTATTTGTCGGTACATGATGTAGCATTTAAAATGAAGTGGTAATTCTGTATGTGGCAAAGCTGTTTGTGCACAGAAAAGGCGGTTTAGGTCTGGACCAGCCAAGGGTTTATTAAATGGTATGCTAACCATCCGCATGCAACTGGTGGGAAATATTCCTCTCATGTCTGTGACGGGTTACAGCCTGCACTTTATGCCAGGCAACTGTGTACTTGCTTTAAGTGGAAATTCCAGTGTGGTCGTGCTGCGGCCTGTGGACAGGGTCCACAGACCTGACAGCCGAGTAGACAGCGCTTCGGATTCGTAGTCCTGAGGTTCCGGGTTCGATCCCCGGTGGAGGTGGAAACAAATGGGTAACGTTTCTTTCACCTTAATGCTGCTGTTACCTAGCAGTAAATAGGTACCTGGGAGTTAGGCAGCTGCTATGGGCTGCTTCCTGGGGAAGTGCCGGGCCACGGGGATGCTAAACCCCAAAATCACCCTATGATAGTAGTAGGGATGACAGTCCAGCGACGATTTTTGTTTCCGGGGCCAGTCGTCGCTGGACTGTCGGGGGTTCTAGGTAAATTGGGTCAGTCGTCCATAGACTGTCGGGTTTCCTTGTAAATTTCCCAGTCGTCCATAGCGTGTCAAATTTCTAGGTAAATTTCCTGGTCGTCGGTGGACTGTCTGGTTTCCTGAAATTTCCGATTTGGAATTAAAGAATTCTTATGAGAAAAATCATTTCAGAGATCTTAGGAGTTTAAGAAAATCTTATAAAGTCAGGGCAAAGTTTGCTTTCGTATTACCGAGAATAAACGGTCACACATATTTTAGATCGAATACTTGTAAGTAGAAATCTTACTTAGAAACTAGTATGTGTCTGTATAAGAAACTAAAGTTCCCTGCTACACGAGACATGGAGCGTACTATATTTTGCTTAGGTGTTTATATTAAAGTAAGGGGGCAGCTTATTTTCATGGATACGTTAAGGATTCGGGTATGTAGGGAGTAGGCTATATTTTGCTTAGGTGTGTGTATGGGAGAGTAAACTTTGGAGAGTAAGGGGGTTGCTTGAGGTAGTGGTTAAGTGCAGGTAGCTTGTTTTCATGGGTGTATATATGTATGTATTTATGTATGTAAATGTGTAGGTTTTATACTTTACTCAGGATTTTGTTCCTTGCAGGAGAAGAGGGTAGGACTGTTGTGATGGGGGACGTTTTTATTATAAATATAGCGCCGAAAAGTAGAGATGACGGAGCTGTTGAGGAATATTTTTTTTAGAAGAGGCAAGAACCCTGAGACTACAAACGTTAACCCTGATGCCCGTTTCCCCTGAGGTTGATGTTGATAACGTAGATGACGTTGTGGAATGTGGCGATGACGATGTTGTGTCAAATGAGAAACCTAGTGAAGATCTTGATACTGTTGAAAATTCTGTTAGTAGTAGTAGTAGTAGCGATGATGAAACGGTGATATTTGCGGAGAAATGAAAAGGTAAAACTCCCTCTGTATATAATGAGCAAGATACATTAGATAATAAAATGTGACCACAGCCAGGGTATAGTGGTTGGAGCTCTCCTGATCGTGTAAGAGCAATAGGGGCTAGGCCAATAAAAATATGTATAACTAGCAGAATTGAAGAGTATATAATTTCTGATAGCGAGGATGAGCTTTATTAACATTTAAAAGTTCCTAGTAGTCCTAAGTTATCTTCTGTAGAATTTTCTCAATGTGGCCAGCGATGGAACGATGACATTACAACGCACAGAGTACTTTGCTTTAGGAGGTCAGACCCCACCCTGATCCGGTGCATTATACCGGTAAGAGACGGGAGACCTCTTAAAGAAAGTGCAACCCTCTAGATCAGGCTCTCCTGCACCCAGCACTGCCGGGTGGGTAAACATTGGGCAGCAACGATTAGAGCCACCATGATCTAGCGTATCAAGGTACGATTTAGAGGGAACCAGACCCTGACCCGGTCAGAGATATCTGACTTGATCACCGCAAAAACCAACGTTGCACCACTGGACGTCGTAGCCGACGATGAAGGGCTCCCTCAACTGCTGTTCAGTAGTGCCGAGGCCGTACAACGTCTCTTTAACCCCATCAACCTCACTGCTCTCGAGGAGGCGCACATGTTCCTCACCCCACCACGACACTACCTCGCGGCCAGGACTGTTTTTGTGAGGAGAGTGAGCTCCCTCATCTCCGAAAAAGCTACAACCGACGTCGCCACCAGCATAACCGAAAATAACCCTTCCTTGACTGCAGTCACTGTCAAATTCATCCCTGTGCAGGACAGCCATCTCTCTCTACCATGAAGGTAACCTTCACCTCACCTGAGGAAGCTTCCTCTGCTACCATCAACGGCTTCCGGTGCTTCGGCCTCGCTTGTACACCACGACAAATAACCTAAGAACATTATTACCAGCTACGACAGTGTTTTAAGTGCTATAGTTATGAGCACTTCACTAAACAATGCCCCTCTCAGGACCAACGGTGCAGCAAGTGCGCCGAGAATCACCACTTCAAACAATGCACCAGCGACTTCCTACAATGCCTTCTCTGCCAAGGTCACCATACTGCCGTCTCTGCCGAGTGTCCACGAAGACGTGAAGAAATACAGAAGATGACAGAAGCCAGGCAAGCCAACACCACACGACGTGAACCATCAACATTCAACGTGCAAGCCGCCAACTTTCCTCTGCTTCCGGGAGGGGGCGGAGCTTCTGCACAGACTGCTCCCCATTGGGGCCCTGGGTCCCAGTCCGCCAACCAATCAGCGACGCAGCAGCGACAGCCACAACTTCACTCTGCTGAATCAACAAGCCAGCCCTCACCTCACCAGATGCTGCTCCCTAACAGGAATCACAGTGTCATAATGGGACTCATCCGCACTGCTGAAATGATTGCAGGCACGAACACCAAAGAATTTGTACGAATTCTAAACATCATGTACGCTGACAACGGTTTACCAACATTTACTGTTCGTGACGAACTCTTCACGACAACAGCCTCAGCCAACGCCAGTGCTACGACTTCAGCAACAAATACCACTTCTGCTTCTAACATTACCATCTCTTCAAATGCATTGGCAGATATCCTGTCTACTGACAGGATATCTGTCAGTAGACAGATTGCCCATTGAGTAGATTGAGTAGATTGAGTCAGTAGAGTAGATTGCCCACCCTGTGCAATCTGCCATAAATTCTGCAATATCCTTGCACACTGCTACTCCAGACGAACTATCTACTTCTCCAGTGGTACCTGAGACTAAACCAACTTCGCCAGAAACTACACCAGCAGCACCTGAGACTACACCAGCAGCACCTGAGACTACACCAGCAGCACCTGAGACTACACCAGCAGCACCTGAGACTACACCAGCAGCACCTGAGACTACACCAGCAGCACCTGAGACTACACCAGCAGCACCTGAGACTACACCAGCTTCACAGGTACCTACACCTGATGTTTCTGCAAACCAACACTTGTCTTCCGATGATGACTCCACTGCCTCGATTGACATTGAAGCACACTCACCACCCTCAGCCCAGGAGACAGATTGTGTAGAAACTCCAGAAATGGAAACTCCGGAAATAGCAGCAGTGCGTCAACAGCGTGAAAGGAATGCAGTCGGATCGCCCGAGTTCAGACGGTTCTCCAGCCAGATGTACAACATGACGGCAGACATCATGAAGCAGGCCTACCCAGAAAACACATTCAGTTTGCATAACAACGTAATCTTCGAGGAATGCGATGAGTCTACACTGTCACCTGACCTCTTCAACAGTGACTACTCCGAGTACAAACATCAGATGATTACAAGAAGCATGAAGAAATAGAAAGAAGAAAGAAGAAAACCACACAGCAACAAGAACAAGAACTTCCATCTTTGGCTAACTGCCAACAAACTCACCCTTAACATTGACAAAACTTTCTATATTCTGTTTGGCAATAAATCCTCTAACCAAATAAATCTCAAGTTTAACAATACCCAAATTTGTAACAAATTAGATGGCAAATTCCTTGGCGTCCTCATTGATCACAAGCTTAATTTCCAGGGACACATTCTAAATATATCAAAAAAAGTTTCAAAAACTGTTGGCATTCTTTCTAAGATCAGATATTATGTACCCCGCCCTGCCCTGGTGACTCTCTATTACTCCCTCATCTATCCATATCTCAACTATGGTATTTGTGCTTGGGGTTCTACTACCCAAAATCATTTACGTCCTCTAATTACTCAACACAAAGCTGCTATTAGGACAATATCCAACTCTGGCCCCAGACATCACTCGGTACCCCTACTCAAATCTCTCAATATGTTAGATATTAAGTCACTGCACATTCTCTCATGTGTATTATACATATATAAAACGCTGAACTGTAATACCAATCCTGACCTCAAAAGCTTCATTGAAAGCTGTAACAGAACCCATGAGCACCACACCAGAAATACAGTTTTGATATTCCAAGAGTACGACTTAACCAAACTAGAAATGCTCTACAAATCAAGGGACCCAGAATGTGGAATGACCTTCCCAACCATGTTAAAGACTGTACCTCTCTCAACCAGTTTAAGATTAAAACTAAACATTACCTGATAAACTCCCTGTAACCTACCTTACCCCTCTATTGTCAACCCATGTCTTATTTTTTTTCTTATTCAACGCTGTTTGTCTACATATTGTATTTGTGCTGCTTTTCAGTCATGTTCCCCCCTTTTTTTGTACCTTTATTTGTATCAGTTCTCAAAACATTTTATTCTTTTTGTTCAATTAGCATTAAGTTTTAGATATTAATGTTTTCTTGCCCGAAACGCATTGCGTAATAGTGGCTTTAGGCATTGTATGTACTAGCTCTATCTATAAATTGATCCACTTATGTAAAATCTCTATGTATGTACCTTTCCTGAATAAACATATATATTTATTTATTTATTAACTGCCACTGCCGCCTTCCAGACCCGTCTCCCAGCCTAGCCAGATGTGGGGTTGCTACAGCATCGACTATTTGGACACGCAGCTGGGTCAAGCCCTGGCACTTTTCTCTTCAACTTCAGCATTTCCTCTCACCGACTTCTCTTCAGCTGTCCCCACTTCAAGGCTCGCCCCAATGGGCATCTTCTCCTGTATATCATTCATTCATTCATTCGATGACATTTTCAGGAAGAGCCTAGTGAAACGCCAAGATATAAGCGTATGAATAGATTTGGCTGTTAGAGAAAGTTAGAATTTAAGAAGCCATATTATAAATAGCTGTACCCACCAAGCGTTGCTGTGGCTCAGTCTGGTTAAATGGAAAAGAAAGAAGAAAAAATGCCCGTTTATAACATTTTAATTTTACAATGCTTGTGGGTATACAATATTTGTTCTTGTTCCCCTGTCTGAGAAGATAGAGATTATCCGATTGCCGACTCTAGAACATGCAATATATAATTGTCCATGTGAGAAACAATCCGTGTCTACATCTAAACTACACAATTACTGCCACGACTCTAGATCACATCTGGACCAACATAACCTCTCCGCTTACTTCAGGTATAATCACCGATAGCACTACAGACCATTACCCCACATTTCTCTTAACTAACATTAACAAACCACCTCTAGAGTCAAGGGAGATAAGTTTTAGGCTGCACAATGAATCTGCTATAGACAATTTTATAACTGCTGCTGATAATGTCAACTGGGAGTCAGAGTTAGGTAACATAGGGGACATCAACCTAGCAGTACAATCTTTTCTTCAAAAAACTCTAAGCCTTTATAACACCCACTGTCCTATGCTTACAAAACAAGTCGCTACCAAAAGGCTTAACAATCCCTGGCTTACAAAGGGAATACTTAAATCCATTAATAAAAAACATGACCTTGAGAAGAAGTATAGGCTAGGAACCGTCTCCAAAGAATTCTCAAAGAATTACTCTTTACTGCTATCTAAGATAATTAGACGAGCCAAAGCTAAATGCTACGAAGATAAATTTACCCAAATAAAGAGCAACATTAAAAAAACTTGGAGCACAATTTCACAAATATTGGGATCAAAGAAGATTTTAAACAACAAACCAACACTCCTGTCTAATAACGATGGTCAGCTTTCAGCCTCTGATTCTGCTATTGAGTTCAATAGGTTCTTCTCTTCCATTGGGTCATCCCTTGCAAATGATATTCCATCTTCCAGTACTGATGTTAAGGACTACCTTACAGGTAACTATCCACAGTCTCTGTACCTAAAGCCTACTAATTCCACTGACGTCAATGAGATAATCCTTTCCCTTAAAACCAAGTCTAGTGCCCTTGAGGAGATTCCGACATTAATTTACAAAAAAGCCTCCAGATCCTTAGCCCCTGCAATTGCATTGCTCTTCAACAAGTCACTTGAACTCCAAACCTTTCCAGATATTCTAAAAAAAGCGAGAGTAACCCCTGTCCACAAATGTGGTGATCCCACAGATGTTAACAACTACAGACCTATTTCAATCCTGCCTAACTTATCAAAACTTTTTGAAAAACTAATCTACAAGCAGCTCTACTCTTATCTAGCCAAGCACAATATACTTAGCTCTTGCCAATATGGCTTCAGACCTAAAAAAAGCACTAACGATGCACTTATTAGTATGATTAACTTAATTCATGCAGCTCTTGATAAAAATGAGTTCCCTGTTGGGTTATTTGTGGACCTGCGTAAGGCTTTTGACACTGTCAACCACCAAAACCTTCTTCTTAAATTACATCATTATGGAGTCAGAGGACTCTCCCTGCAATACCTCAAATCTTACCTTACTGACAGGCTCCAGTATGTTTCTGTGAACAATTCAATTTCTCCTACCCTACCCATCAACATTGGTGTTCCTCAGGGCAGCATACTTGGCCCTCTCCTCTTTCTCATCTACATTAATGACCTTCCAAATGCCTCCCAACACCTTAGATCAATTCTATTTGCTGACGACACAACTTCATTTACTCCAGTCCTGACCCCCTTGCTCTAAATGCCACAGTAAATACCGAGCTTAATAAAGTCCATCATTGGCTAACTGCCAACAAACTCACCCTTAACATTGACAAAACTTTCTATATTCTGTTTGGCAATAAATCCTCTAATCAAATAAATCTCAAGATAAACAATACCCAAATTTGCAACAAATTAGATGGTAAATTCCTTGGCGTTCTCATTGATCACAAGCTGAATTTCCAGGGACACATTCTAAATATATCAAAAAAAGTTTCAAAAACTGTTGGCATTCTTTCTAAGATCAGATATTATGTTCCCCGCCCTGCCCTGGTTACTCTCTATTACTCCCTCATCTATCCATACCTCAACTATGGTATTTGTGCTTGGGGTTCTACTACCCAAAATCATTTACGTCCTCTAATTACTCAACACAAAGCTGCTATTAGGACAATATCCAACTCTGGCCCCAGACATCACTCGGTACCCCTACTCAAATCTCTGAATATGTTAGATATTAAGTCACTGCACATTCTCTCATGTGTATTATACATATATAAAACGCTGAACTGTAATGCCAATCCTGACCTCAAAAGCTTCATTGAAAGTTGTAACAGAACCCATGAGCACCACACCAGAAATAAATACAGTTTTGATATTCCAAAAGTACGACTTAATCAAACTAGAAATGCTCTACAAATCAAGGGACCCAGAATGTGGAATGACCTTCCCAACCATGTTAAAGACTGTACCTCTCTCAACCAGTTTAAGATTAAAACTAAACGCTACCTGATTAATTCCTGTAACCTACCTTACCCCTCTATTGTCAACCCATGTCTTATTTTTTATTCAACGCTGTTTGTCTACCTATTGTATTTGTGCTGCTTTTTCAGTCATGTTCCCCACCTTTTTTATCTTTATTTGTATCTGTTCTCAATACATTTTATTCTTTTTGCTCAATTAGTATTAAGTTTTAGATATTAATGTTTTTCTTGCCCGAAACGCATTGCGTAATAGTGGCTTTAGGCATTGTATGTACTAGCTCTATCTATAAATCCACTTATGTAAAATTCACTTTATGTATGTACCTTTCCTAAATAAACATATTTATTATTTATTTATTATAATTCTAAAGATTGGCCCTGAGCTTTGTTGATGGTGATTGCAAACGCCAATCGAATTGGGAATTACAATCTCTTAAAATTGAAATGGCAAATCCGTTGGAATCATAGGAATGTGAGGAATGAGGACATATTCACCTTTGAAAGGTCCTGTCAAGATTGTTGCTTCTACGACGTTGCTGAATAATTTTTTACTGCAAGCCGCGTGCCGTTGCTAAGCTTTCGCTGGTTGATATTTCGTAACATAATTGGCACGCCAATTTTTAATTGCAGTTCGTGTTGTGGTGGTATCCCTGGCAGATCGAGTGAATTAAAAAATTGTTGGATAATTAAACGCTTCATCTCCTCCACCATAGTGTCGACGGACTTGTATGTGACTGTCTTTGTCTGTTACAACTTGACAATACTATTCAGTCTAAGACGTCTTTGTTCTTGGCCGCAAAAACAGCTCGTTCACTCAGCCAATCGTGATTCTTATAATTGGTTTGAATATTGGGAAATAATTTTTCAACCATTCTTCTTTTGACGTCACTTAATTGTAGAAGTTATGAGGCAAAGAAATTCGTCCTGAGGTCAGATCAACCGGCACGTTTTCGTTCCCAATTTCCAGAAATTGATGTGAGAATATCTCGGCTGATAAGATGTTTTGCAGTTGGACACTCATATTTGTAGTTAATTTTACATCTTTATGTGGCACCACAAAAGTATTTCAGGCAAGCATTTATTTCGTCCGCTGATGTCGATGAGAAATTACAGGTAATGTTTGCATGAAATCTCCTGGAAGCAATAATAATGCGTTCCCACAATGTCAAAATGTTTCTACGCAAATCTTTCAATAATCGAAAGAGCCTTGAGGCTATTTTGTGGGCCATTGTGCATTCATCCAAATAATAAGTTTACATTTCTGCATACTTTCCCATGCCGGATGCTTTAGAAATGTTGCACGTGGGAGTTTCAATGAAATGCATGTTCAATGGCGATTTCAAAGCCAAAGTAGAATTCTTCCATCTGGTAGCAATGTCCCGCTATTCCGTACAATACAAGAGCTAAGGTTATGCCATTTTGGGATAAACAAAATCTGCAAAAATCAATCTAATAGAAAGGTTTTACAGTTCCTCCGGCGCATCTAAGAAGATTTCTCCAAACCCGTTAATGACAGTTTTGAATAATTGATCGTAAATGCCTTTCACTCAAGTGTTAGCTTCAGAATATTTGATTGCACATACGATAACAGATCACTCGTGCTGTAATTTGTTCATGACGCAATTCTACATTGAACGAAGCAGCAGCAGATCAATTCGGTGATGGCATTCCCAATTGAATGAGAACTTTGCTTGCGGTTTCTAAGCAAATCAAATCTAGCAACATTATCAACACTTCGTTGAAGATTTCTGCTGTGAAATTCATGTCATTTTGGAATTTTCCTTGCATATTCGACGGACAATATCTTCAGCCAATGTGTGATTGTGTTTCTCTCATACTCTGTTGGAGATAAGGAGAGCCGGTGGTCAATATGATTGCAAACAATGCATGAATTGTTTGGATGTGACGTGTTGGGCGTGTCATTAATGCATACCTCAGTGTCGGTCGTTCTCCAATAAATTCAGAGCTTGACATGCACTACGAAAGTGGCATGTGTTACGCCGCTGACAAATCTCAATTGCTGGAAAGACGTTGGCCGGGCACATTTACCAACAGCATGCGAAGAAAGAACCATTCATCTTGATTGGGACGGACGTGTACAGTTGCCTGTTGTAGTTTGTTTGAATATGCCAGGTCGTCCGTCGACTCGCTCTCCTCGTTTATGTCGTTCAAATGATTTTCTACTGGTATTCCATGTTAATATGTAAGCACTTCCAAATACAGCAATGTTTTTGCAAATGCATAA
This sequence comes from Procambarus virginalis, assembly GCA_020271785.1. NCBI lineage: Eukaryota > Metazoa > Arthropoda > Malacostraca > Decapoda > Cambaridae > Procambarus > Procambarus virginalis. Next base: position 21,163 of record WNGS01087625.1, read on the forward strand.
TGTTGACATAACGTGAAAAAGCAGTAACGTTGTAGGTGGTGGATTCATGGCTGTTTTGTGCACATTTGCAGCTTTACGGCTTAACTATTTAATTAATTTATATCACTTTCGCGCGCCCGTCCAGTACATATACGACGGCTATATTTCTATGGTTGTGCGACCGCGTCGTAATATCCGGCTGATCTAAAAAAAAAACATATAAAATCCAATCTTATTCGATCGATTGGGGTTGTATGAAAAATGTTTGCCATTAAATTTTCGTTTCTCTAATAGGCACATGGCCTTTGAAAGAAAACGGCATTGTATTGGAACTTAAGAGGGAGACTATGAGTTGTTGACAACGAGGGTAATCGCCACTTCACACACTCTTGGTGTTGGCCGCGATCATGATTCTACATATATAGGATATGTCTGTGTAGGGAATTTTATTGCGAGTTCAGCGATATAATATATTAACGCTGTAGGACTAATGTAGAGCTGACAACAAACAAAAGAGTATGAACATTTGTTGCTGTTTGGGCGTCACGGCGAGTGATCTACGTTTTATATTTCGTGGTGGGATAGCTAATGCTTTGGCGAATGTTATACATATGATCTTTTAGAGAATTTTATTGCCACACATTGATACCAAAATGAAATACGTAGCCAGAGAATTGGTGTCAGGAGAGTGAAAAGATTACACACTTTGGTGTTTACGCTCAAGAGCCCAAAACGCCGCGCGCACAATGCGCTATTTTTTCACGGACGCCGTGAGCATTAAAGTGTTATTAAGGTCTCAGGCCTTATGGGGTGCATAATAATGAACTAAACTAACTAAAGGCCTGGGGCAGCTTAAATGTTGAAGGTCATATTGAGATGTCTCACTTGGTTTGTGTAAAACTGATCTACTGACTCGTTTTGGTGTAAAGGAACTAACATTACGATGTCTAATATAAATAGCTATATGGAAATATGAACAAATTATATCAAGTAACGATGAGGGGTTGTGAGGGAAGGGGTGTAAGGTTGGAAACAGGTAGGGGGGGGGGGAGGGTAATAGGGAGAGAGGTAGGGGTGGGGGGACGGTAATAGGGAGAGGGTAGGGG
>WNGS01087630.1:0-13191 GCA_020271785.1 Procambarus virginalis
TCGGGCAGTGTCATGTGGTGTTGTCGCAGCTTCTAGCAAAGTCGCAGCTTCTTGTCGGCAATGGGGCGATCCCAGCTGGATTGCTCTTGGCTTCAGAAGGCAGTGGTTGGGGTGCTGGTCCTGCGAGAGAGACCCTTTTGGTTGTGCAGTCTGTAAAGCTGGGATCATGTACCCCTGCCTGTTGAGCTAGGGCTCAGGTAGGATTTCCTTCCCCAAGTTTTCAGACCCCACTGATATATATATAATATTATATATATATTATATATATAGATAATATATATATATTATATTATATTATATATATATCTATATATATATAATCTATATATATAATATATTTTGGTAGCAGTCTTTCCATAACATATATTATTAAATATGACCGAAAAAGTAAGATTAATAATTCTAACACGAATTTTCTCGATCTTCCTTATGTTTCTTTTTACTGTCGACGGTAAATGAAAATCAATTCTCCAAAATTCATTTTTATTTCTAGTCTGACGCGACACTTGAGCGCGTTTCGTAAAACTTATTACATTTTCAAAGACTTTAGTTTACCCACACACAACTTATAACTGAATATCATTGGCTCTTTTATACCTGCATTTGGGTGAGGTGATGTAATACAATAGTGGGGTGAAAACAAACTTTCAACAAAACACAGAACATGGACAATGGTATAAGTTAAAGAATAGATCTTAACTGCAGAAGGCCTATTGGCCCATATTTCTTGATGCTTCTATATTGGAGCGGAGTCTTGAAGTGGGTAGAATATAGTTGTGCATTAATTGGCTGTTGATTGCTGGTGTTGACTTCTTGATGTGTAGTGCCTCGCAGATGTCAAGCCGCCTGCTGTCGCTGTATCTATCATGATTTCTGTGTTGTTTGCTAAGATTTCTCTGGTGATGGTTTGGTTGTGGGAAGAGATAATATGTTCCTTAATGGAGCCCTGTTGTTTATGCATCGATAAACACCTGGAAAGAGATGTTGTTGTCTTGCCTATATACTGAGTTTTTTGAGGCTTACAGTCCCCAAGAGGGCATTTGAAGGCATAGACGACGTTTGTCTCTTTTAGAGCGTTCTGCTCAGTGTCTGGAGAGTTTCTCATGAGTAGGCTGGCCGTTTTCTTGGTTTTATAGTAAATCGTCAGTTGCATCTTCTGATTTTTGTCTGTAGGGATAACATTTCTATTAACAATATCTTTCAGGACCCTTTCCTCCGTTTTATGAGCTGTGGAAAAGAAGTTCCTGTAAAATAGTCTAATAGGGGGTATAGGTGTTGTATTAGTTGTCTCTTCAGAGGTTGCATGGCTTTTCACTTTCCTTCTTATGATGTCTTCGACGAAGCCATTGGAGAAGCCGTTGTTGACTAGGACCTGCCTTACCCTACAGAGTTCTTCGTCGACTTGCTTCCATTCTGAGCTGTGGCTGAGAGCACGGTCGACATAAGCGTTAACAACACTCCTCTTGTACCTGTCTGGGCAGTCACTGTTGGCATTTAGGCACATTCCTATGTTTGTTTCCTTAGTGTAGACTGCAGTGTGGAAACCTCCGCTCCTTTCCATGACTGTTACATCTAGAAAGGGCAGCTTCCCATCCTTCTCCATCTCGTAAGTGAAACGCAACACAGAATTCTGCTCAAATGCCGCCTTCAGCTCTTGCAGATGTCTGACGTCAGGTACCTGTGTAAAAATGTCGTCAACATACCTGCAGTATATGGCCGGTTTCAAGTTCATGTCGACTAAGACTTTTTTCTCAATGGTACCCATGTAGAAGTTCGCAAACAGGACACCTAGGGGAGAACCCATGGCGACCCCATCTACTTGCTTCTACATGTACCTATCCGGGCTCAAGAAGGGTGCTTCCTTAGTACAAGCTTGTGTCTCGAGAGTTTCTCATGAGTAGGTTGGCAGTTTTCTTGGTTTATAGTAAATCGTCAATTGTTTCTTCTGATTTTTGTCTGTAGGGATAACGTTTCTATTAACAATATCTTCAGGACCCTTTCCTCTGTTTTATAAGCTGTGGAAAAGAAGTTCTTGTAAAATAGTCTAATAGGGGGTACAGGTGTTGTGTTAGTTATCTCTTCAGGGGTTGCATGGCGTTTCACCTTCCTTCTTATGATGTCTTCAACGAAACCATTGGAGAAGCCGTTGTTGACTAGGACCTACCTTACCCTACAGAGTTCTTCATCGACTTGCTTCCATCCTGAGCTGTGGCTGAGAGCACGGTCGACATACGCGTTAACAACACTCCTCTTGTACCTGTCTGGGCAGTCACTGTTGGCATTGAGTCACATTCCTATGTTTGTTTCCTTAGTGTAGACTGCAGTATGGAACACTTCGCTCCTTTCCATGACTGTTACATCTAGAAAGGGTAGTTTCCCATCCTTTTCCATCTCGTAAGTGAAACGCAACACAGAATTCTGCTCAAATGCCTCCTTCAGCTCCTGCAGATGTCTGACATCAGGTACCTGTGTAAAAATGTCGTCAACATACCTGCAGTATATGGCCGGTTTCAAGTTCATATCGACTAAGACCTTTTGTTCGATGGTACCCATGTAGAAGTTCGCAAACAGGACACCTAGGGGAGAACCCATGGCGACCCCATCTACTTGCTTATACATGTGCCCATCCGGGCTCAAGAAGGGTGCCTCTTTAGTACAAGCTTGGAGTAGTTTCTTTAGAATGTTTTCTGGTACGTCAAGAGGAGTACAGGCTGGATCACAATACACTCTGTCCGCTATCATCCCGATTGTTTCATCCACAGGTACGTTGGTAAACAGTGATTCTACGTCCAACGAGGCTCTTATCCCTGCGGCCGGTGTTCCCAGCACTAAGTCAACAAATTCCTTTGGAGACTTCAGGCTGAAGGCGCAAGGGACATAAGGAGTCAGCAAGCCGTTGAGTCGCTTTGCCAGTCTGTACGTAGGTGTGGGTATCTGGCTGATGATTGGCCGAAGTGGGTTTCCAGGCTTGTGTGTCTTGACATTTCCATACGTGTATCCAGGTTTGTATTCCCCAATAATCTTTGGCAGGTGTAGTCTGGATTTCTTGGCGTTCACAGTTTCGATCAATTTGTTGACCTTTGCTTTCAATTCGGCTGTAGTGTCCTTTGTTACTCTTTGGAATTTAGTTCGGTCAGAGAGTATGAGGTTCATTTTCGCCAGATATTCGTCTTTTTTAAGAATGACGTATATTGGCGACTTGTCACCTCTCCTGACGACTATCTCCTTGTTCTCACGAAAGCTCTTAGCTGCCGCTTTGAGCTCTTTAAATTGAAAACAAATTATGAACAAAGAGAATCCGTTGGATATGTACAGTGCAAACAAACAAGTAAAAAAAAATATAACATAAAAATTAAGAACGGGATGACGTTACTCTATGAATAAAATAAAGACAAAATGAAATAAACAGGTGCTGAGAATAAGGCGCTAGCTGAGAACATCCACCAATAGACAGAGCGTATATCAGTTAGTTGTTTTCAGCTTGAGAGCACAAGATATTTTAACTTCAATGACTGGTTCAAGCCCAGACATCGGCTAGGTAGAGGGCGCTGAGGTGCAGAGGGGCAGGTGTGCAGTCGGCGGGTCACCAATCAGAAGCAGGCAGGCTGGAAATGGTAGTTTGGTGGTTGACAACGGTGGCGAGCCGGCATGGAGGGAGTGTGGAGTAGGGGGAGTTTAGGGTACGTTTTACCCCCTGGTCAAATTGTTTTGTGCTACTGGTATACGTATCTTGAAGGTAGCATCTTATTGTTGTATGTATGGGAGTAACTTTATGTAGGGAAGAGCAGGCTCAATCTCTCTTGAAAGAGATTATCGTCATTTTCGAAAGAGATTTCGGGGGAGATTACTCTCCCCCGAAAGCCTGCTCTCATGGATTAAGTTACTTCTTCTGATGATAGAGTGGTATGTGTAGATTCCTTTACCTCATAGACTCTGGAGAGGGCGTCTGCTATGATGTTGTCAGAACCCTTGATGTAGAAGATCTCCAGATTGAAATTCTGCAGATTCAAAGCCCACCGTAGAAGTCGTTGATTGTTGAATTGGGCTTGCTGCAAGAAGCGTAGGGGATTGTGGTCTGGGTAGATGGTGGTAGACCGAGCACCTTATGTAGGTAAGATTCAAAGTGCTGTAAGTTCAGGACGATGGAGAGAAGTTCCTTTTCGATAGTGCTGTAGTTCTTCTAGTGAGATTTTAACTTGTAGCTGTAGTAGCTAACAGGAAGAACCTCCTTGCCTCGTTGTTGCATTAGGACGCTCCCGATGCTGGTACCACTGGCGTCGACATGGAGGATGAAAGGCTTCGTGATATCTGGCGAGGCGAGAATGGGATTAGAACAGAGCAGAGATTTAAGTTGTTCAAAAGCAGAGGTTTGCTGAATGGTCCAATGATACCGTTGCTTGGGGCTAGTTAAAGTGATCAATGGTGTCGCTACCGTACTAAAATTCTTCACAAACCTACGGTAGTAGGAGGCAAGACCAAGGAAGCGCAGGAGCTGCTTCCTGGTTGTAGGCTGTGGGTAATGCTGGATGGCTTGAGTGTGTATGTTTAACGGAGCTAGGCTGCCACTCCCTATCACATGACCAAGATAACGCAATTTACCTTTAGCAAAGGTGGACTTGCCCAAGTTGATGGTGAGGCCGGCTGTCAGGAGCTTGGCGAACAATCGTTGCAGCTGGAGCAGATGTTCGTTCCAGGTGTTAGTTGCCACAACGATATCATCTAAGTAGGCGTAGGTGTGATCTAAGCCATGGATGACGCGGTTGACAGCTCGCTGGAAGGTGGCCGGGGCATTACATAGTCCAAATGGAAGGCGTTCATATCTGTAAAGGCCAAAAGGAGTGGTGAAGGCAGATATTTCCTTACCTCGCTCTGTCAAACATACTTGGTAGTATCCCTTGAGTAAGTCTAGTTGGGATAAATACCGAGCATTACCAATGGCGTCAAGGATGTCATCTATTCTAGGTAGTGGGTAAGCATCCTTGACAGTCACAAGATTCAATTTCCTGTAGTCAGTACACAGCCTCACTTTACCGTGCGGTTTCGGCACCAAGATGCAGGGTGAGGCCCAAGGGGACTCACAAGGAGTGGCAAGCCCATGATCCAGGAGGTACTGTACTTCAGCACCCATAACTTCCTTTTTGCTCGGGCTGATTCGGTAGAAAGGTTGACGAATCGGCCGGGTGTCAGGGAGTAGCTGGATGTCGTGCTGAACCACATTACACTCTTGTGGATCATCGCTGAACAACTTCTGATGTTCCTTGAAGATTCTGATGAGAGGAGCACTATTACAGTCCTGCAAATATTTATGAAGATCAGTTAGGATTTCCGAGTTGGAAGGCACTGACTCAGTGTTAGTGCTTTCGGGAGGAGAAGCAGGGAAGGTCTCACTGTGGAGGTATGGACCTTTAAATGTGGATAATGATACCAACACAGTGGGGGGAGTACCTTGATACTGCTTCAGGAGGTTGACGTGGCACAACTGGGTCTCCGCCGCCTATCTGGAGTCTCAAGAACGTAGTTGTGGTTGTTTCTGCACTCCTTGATGCGGTAGGGTCCTGAAAACTTGTTTTGCAATGGAGAACCTGGGATAGGAAAATATGCCAACACGAAGTCTCCTGGTTTAAATTTCCTTATTTTGCTGCGTTGGTCAAAATGAGTCTTCATCCTCTCCTGAGCTTTCAATAGATTGTCATTAGCAAATTTACTCTCTCTAGAATGTGCTTTAAGTTTTGAAGAAACTGGGGCACATTCTGAGGGTCACTGAAGGTGGCATTACGTAGAGTCTTTAAAAGCTTTGAGAGGAGTACGGCACTTACGTCCGTAGAGCATCTCATAAGGAGATACTCCTAGAGACTCATTGGGGAGACTTCTGAAAATGCACATGATGAGGTCAAGTTGTTTATCCCAGTCTTTCAAGGTTTCATTGCAAAATTTCTTTAGGAGTGCTTTAATAGTCTGATGACTACGTTCAAGAGAACCCTGTGAAGCAGGATGATAGGGGCTGGACAATACCTGTGTGATGTTGAACTCTTCCAGTGTCTTCTTGAAGAGATCACTGGTGAAGTTGGTGCCACAGTCACTTTGAACCTCTCTTGGAAATCCATACTGGGTGAAGATCTTCAATAGTTGTTTCACCACAGTAGCAGCCGTAATGTTCTTTACTGGAACTGCTATGGGGAATCTGGTGGTAGGACACAGGATAGTTAGTATATAGGCGTTGCCAGAACTGGTCCGGGGTAAAGGACCAACACAGTCTATGATGAGTCTGTGGAAAGGTTCCGCAGGCACCTGGATAGGAGTCAATGGAGCCTTGGGAATAGAGATGTTAGGTTTACCTGCCATCTGACATGTATGACACTGTTGCACGTAACTTTTGACGTCTTTAACCATACCTGGCCAGTAGTAGTCTTGTCTGATTCCGTGGTAGGTTTTGTTAAAACCATAGTGAGAAAGTGCTCCGTGGGCCAGGTGTAGAATATCGGGCCGTAGGCTGGTGGGAACACTAGTTGTTCGACATTTGCCCAATCGTCATCCTCCTTCAGCTTACTGGGTCTGTACCTGCGGTAGAGCAACTGATTCTCTAGGAAGAACCCAGGGATACTGTCAGGTTGAGTCTCAGCCTGGAAGAATAATGGTGTTAATGAAGGATCCTCCCTCTGTAACTTACGGAACTCCAACATAGTAAGATTCGGTGGTAGATTCTGAGGGTCTTGAGGGACAGCGGTAGCAGTAGAGTCAGCTGGTTGCGGGCGTGCAGCTTGTGCACGGGTGGTCACCAAAACCGGAGGAGAAACTTCATCACTTTCTTGGACCTGGGAACATACTCAAAGATGGGATTATCCATTACAGAGGTACACACCTGGGGTTTGTCCATGATGATCAGGTTGGACGGTTGCAGATCTTCTGCCAAGTCATTGCCCAGGAGAAGTTGCACTCCAGACATGGGAAAAGGCTTTTCCCTGATGGCGACTTGGACTTCACCGGTCACGAAAGGACAATCCAGGTGGACTCTGGCGAGTGGATACGGAGTGGTAGCAGTGAGGTCAGTGATAAGGACGGTTTCCCCGGTGTAGGTGATGTTAGGCACAGCCGATTTCAATATTATTGACTGAAGAGCCGCTGTGTCCCTCAAGATCTTCAATTTGAAACGTCCCTCCGAATCTGTACCGTTGGTAGAGACAGTTCCAGGATACAGGTGTTTGCTGAAGAGAGAAAGATCATTAACAGGAACACCAACATTCATCACAGGCTTACCGGACTTAGGAGGAGTCGGTTTGGGTTTAGTAGTTTCATTATTGCTTTTGTATTGAGCTTTCCCACATTTATCCATGGTATGTCCATAGAGTTTGCAATACTTACAATACAATTGAGAGCTCGCTTGATCTGTACTCACTTTATCATAACTATACCAAGACTTCTTACTGGAAGGTGGGTCTGGTGTTAGCCGGTGGATGAGGCTGTAGGTGTCAGCCGACTTCGCACATTTGATGTAGTCGGTTTCTTCTTTGTCTGCTAAATATAAACGGACGGAAGGGGGAACACGTCTCAAGAATTCCTCAACTAGAATGAGGTTGACGAGTTCTGAAAATGTAGAGACATGTGCTGCTTCCAGCCATTTCATGAAATATCTTTTCTTTGTATTGGCAAATTCTAGAAAGGTGGTGGTACTTGCCTTTAGATAATCACGGAATTTTCGTCTGTAGCTTTCGGTGGAGAGAAGGTAGGCGTCCAAAACTGCTTGCTTCAGGGTCTGGTAGTCATTCTCAGACGCTAAGGTACTGAGAGTAACTGCAGCTCTACCTGTGAGATGCACTCTGAGAAGGGTAGACCATTGATCTGCAGGCCAGCTAAGTTTTTTAGCTAGGGTCTCAAAAGTGGTGAAAAATACATCGATCTCTGTCTCAACGAATGGTGGCATTAACTTACTTGCATGGGAGACATTGAAACTTACGGGAAGACTAGCGGTAGCTTGTTGGCGCTGAGTGTGGTGTGTAGTTTCCAAAGCGAGTTCTTGTCGACGATATTCGAGAGCACTATCAGCTTGCTGTTTACTGTGCTCCCGTTGTATCTCCAGGTCACGTTTTCTTGCTTCAAGCTGTTCTCGCTCACGCTCACGGAGTAGGGTAGCCTCATGTTCCTTGAGGGCAGCCTCACGTTCTTTGAGGGCAGCTTCTTGTTCCTGTTCTTCCTTCCTCAGGGCTGCCTCACGTTCCTTTCGTTGTAGAGCTTCTTTCACCAGGGCCGCCTCACGTTCTTGTTCTTCCTTCCTTAGGGCAGCTTCTTCTTTCTTTTGTTCCCGCTCGATTTTCGCAAGTTCGAGCTTTAGCTTCATAGTTGCCAGAGCATGTCTATCTGCAATAGAATAATTTTCGTGAGTTTCAGAGTCTATCTTTCCTTCATCTAAGAGGTGATCCAATATTATATTATGCAAGTCATTTTTGTTGGCTCCATAGGGGACATCTAGTTGATACTCGTGTGCAAGAGTTTGTAACTCGGTCCTCTTGGCACGACTTAAGTTCCCTACTTTACCTGCTGGATCATTACGAAAAGCTGGGAGACGAAACATGGTGAAAATAGCAAATAAATGTACAATGAATATACTTGTGATATTGGAAGTGTCAGTAACAGGATGACGTGACAACTGGTAACTATCCTGTGGAATTTTAATCGTTAACAATTAACGTTAATTTTAGTATGGAAAATGATTAGTCAATCAAAATCGCAGGAAATCTTGTACCCAGTACTCAATGTAAGAGAATAAGGGCAAGAAAATCCTACTAAATAAATGAAACCGATAGTTTCTAAAACAAATGAAACATTTAATTGTTTCAAAAGTGAATAAGGTAGTCCAAGAATGTAGGCATACCTTGCCGAGTCTCTATAGGACAGAAGCAAGGTTTTCCTACTAAATGAAATATGATACTTACAGAATTAGCGAACTTTGTGCTCTGAAAAAAGAAAGCTAATTCCCTACCTAAGTAAATATCATCATCTCTGACCGACGTGTAGGGGTGCGAGTGTCAACTGGTGACGAGAACTGTTGTTGAGGTCCCAACTCAGCAACGTAGTCCGTGCTAGAGGAACTATGGCCCTCTGTATCCTCCTTTGGTCGGATTGCAGAAGATAGGGTGCTTTGACCCGAAGACAAATCAAAGTACCAGGGTACCAAAATGATGATCTGTCTTAAATTGAGAAATATCCTAGGGACAAAAGGTGGAAAACACGAGTAATAACACTGAGGGAGGGATGACCAATTAAGAGAATGACTGAGGCCTACAGTCACCACGTAATCCAAAGTTATCCAACACTCACAATATGCTACCCTCGGAATGCACAAAATACACAGCACCATATAAATATGAAAAGTAATGAAAATATTGAAAAGCAACTGTATCAAAGCCAAGTACACTTACCACAAATTGATGTTCTAGTACTAGTACCTGAGTGAAGCTCCTAGGACAGGCCCCCATTAAATGTGATGGAAAAATGAAGGAGTGTAGATGTTCGGCAGTCCTCCTAATGGCTGGTGTCAATGCCTATCACATTTACAAAAAAAAAGATAGACTGCTTGGCTGTTGTCTGTGGTAAAGTAAGGGAAGACACGCAAAACTCATAGTATGAACAATGAAACTTTAATTAAATTGAAAACAAATTATGAACAAAGAGAATCCCTTGGCTATGTAGTGTGCAAACAAACAAGTCCAAAAAATATAACATAAAAATTAAGAACGGGATGACATTACTCTATAAATAAAATAACGACAAAATGAAATAAACAGGTACTGAGAATAAGGTGCTAGCTGAGAACATCCACCAATAGACAAAGCGTATATCAGTTAGTTGTTTTCAGCTTGAGAGCACAAGATATTCTAACTTCAATGACTGGTTCAAGCCCAGACATCGGCTAGGTAGAGGGTGCAGAGGTGCAGGTGTGCAGTCGGCGGGTCACCAATCAGAAGCAGGCAGGCTGGAAATGGTAGTTTGGTAGTTGAGGATGGTGGGGAGCCGGCATGGAGGGAGTGTGGAGTGGGGGGAGTTACGGTACGTTTTACCCCTGGTCAAAACGTTTTGTGCTACTGGTATACGTATCTTGAAGGTAGCATCTTATTGTTGTATGTATATGAGTAACTTCATGTAGGGAAGATCAGGCTCGATCTCTCTTGAAAGAGATTATCGTCACAATATATATATATATATATATATATATATATATAGGGGGGTACCACCTCTGGTGCAATTATAGGGACCCACAGCCTCAGAGAAGGGAACACAGAGCATTCAGGGAAAAACTTGCCATTTAACTCTGAATACATGAGGGTGTTCGCTTCTCCTACCACCCCCCTTTTTTATGATGTACACTTTATTAAGCAAGGTTATACAGTTACATATCTGATTGTATACAAAAAATGAGCATTAAGAGGACACAAAAATAGTTCGCTTCCTAGAGGCTGTAGATTTCCTCGAACTCCTCCGACGTTGGGCAGGAACCGAGGATGCAGCGAGCATTCCCCCTCTGGATCGCGACACTGAGGCGCTGAAAGAGAAAACTTGCCGCTCTAGGGTCTCTTGTGGTGTCAATGAGCTTGGAACCAAGATCCTTTAGAAACCTTCTTGCACTCTGTCCCCATGGGCCTAGGGTCTCAGACCCTATTGGAACGAAGTTGTACCGATGATCTAATTGCCTATACTTGGCTGACTTGTCTCTTTCTCTGTGTGTCGCCGCGGCTCCTGCTGTGCCGGCAGAGAGGTTGATGTATGTGGCTGCCAGGGTGGATACGCAAGTATAGTCCCATGCCAACTGTCTGCCACCCTTCCACGGACGCAGTGTGATTCCGTCTGGTCGGCCGGCAAAGCTAACAGAGTCACGGTTCAGAAGGCTGCGGGGCTCTCTCTCCGCTGGACACTGGGCAGAGGCAAGGCTTCTTTTAATGATGTCGTTTACTTCGTCGTGTCTAGTGTGCCAACCACCAGATTTTCCACAGTGCAGGCCATGCAATCCATATTCGTCAGCATCTGCCTCGCCGCAAATACACCTATGAACAGTGTGGATAGGGGCAGCAAGACGGAGAGCGACTGCAATACGGAGCTCCTGCGGATCAAGACGTGTGCCTGTCGCAGACATAGGGACTGCCAAAAGGAAGTCCCCTGCATGGGGAGCCTGCACAGCTGTGAGGCGTGCACGATCACTGGGGGTTGTTGCTGCCTCCAGCAAAGCTGTGGCTTCTTTGTCTGCAATGGGGCTGTCCCAACTGGATTGTTTCTTGGCTTTCGGCATGGCTGGTCTGAGTGCTGGGTCTGCCATGGCACCCCATTTCGTGTCGCATTCCGTGTAGTGGGGGTCCTGTATCCCCGCTACATCACTGAGGGTGTCAGGTAGAATTTCCTTAACCAGGTCATCTGATGCTGAGGAGGAAGACAGGAAGGCTGGGACAGCAATTTGGGTGGCGGTGCGGACACCCAAGCCACCGAGCCTAACAGGAAGAGTGGCTTGTTTCCACTGGCACTCGTTGAGGGAGAGATTAACAACTTTTTCCAGCATGGTCTTCAGTAAGAGGATATATATATATATATATATATATATATATATATATATATATATATATATATATATATATATATATATATATATGTCGTACCTAGTAGCCAGAACGCACTTCTCAGCCTACTATGCAAGGCCCGATTTGCCTAATAAGCCAAGTTTTCATGAATTAATTGTTTTTCGACTACCTAACATACCTAACCTAACCTAACGTAACTTTTCGGCTACCTAACCTAACCTAACCTATAAAGATAGGTTACGTTAGGTTAGGTAGGGTTGGTTAGCTTCGGTCATATATCTAAGTTAATTTTAACTCCAATAAAAAAAAATTGACCTCATACATAATGAAATAGGTAGGTTTATCATTTCATAAGAAAAAATTAGAGAAAATATATTAATTCATGAAAACTTGGCTTATTAGGCAAATCGGGCCTTGCATAGTAGGCTGAGAAGTGCATTCTGGCTACTAGGTATGACATATGTATATATATATATATATATATATATATATATATATATATATATATATATATATATATATATATATATATATATATATGTCGTACTTAGTAGCCAGAACTCACTTTTTGGCCTACTATGCAAGGCCCGATTTGCCTAATAAGCCAGTTTTCCTGAATTAATATATTTTCTCTAATTTTTTTCTTACGAAATGATAAAGCTAACCCATTTCTTTATGTATGAGGTCAATTTTTTTTCATTGGAGTTAAAATTAACGTAGATATATGACCGAACCTAACCAACCCTACCTAACCTAACCTAACCTATCTTTATAGTTTAGGTTAGGTTAGGTAGCCGAAAAAGTTAGGTTAGGTTAGGTTAGGTAGGTTAGGTAGTCGAAAAACAATTAATTCATGAAAACTTGGCCTATTAGGCAAATCGGGCCTTGCATAGTAGGCTGACAAGTGCGTTCTGGCTACTAGGTACGACATATATATTTATTATATATATATATAGTATATATATATATATATATATATATATATATAATTATATATATATATATATATATATATATATATATATATATGTCGTACCTAGTAGCCAGAACGCACTTCTCAGCCTACCCTACTATGCAAGGCCCGATTTGCCTAATAAGCCAAGTTTTCATGAATTAATGTTTTTTCGACTACCTAACCTACCTAACCTAACCTAACCTAACTTTTTCGGCTACCTAATTTTACCTAACCTAACCTATAAAAATAGGTTAGGTTAGGTTAGGTAGGGTTGGTTAGGTTCGGTCATATATCTACGTTAAGTTAACTCCAATAAATAAAATTTGACCTCATACATAATGAAATGGGTAGCTTTATCATTTCATAGAAAAAAATTAGAGAAAAATAATTATTTCAGGAAAACTTGGCTTATTAGGCAAATCGGGCCTTGCATAGTAGGGTAGGCTGAGAAGTGCGTTCTGGCTACTAGGTACGACATATATATATATATAAATATATATATATATATATATATATATATATATATAAATATATATATATATATATAATATATATATATATATATATATATATATATATATAGATATATATATATATATATATATAAATATATATGTCGTACCTAGTAGCCAGAACGCAATTCTCCGCCTACTATGCAAGGCCCGATTTGCTTAATAG
>WNGS01087651.1:0-10010 GCA_020271785.1 Procambarus virginalis
GTTTTACAGTTACCCTCCCATTTCCCCTTAGTTAGCTAATATTTTCTTGTCAGGATATTTTATATGTCGACGTGAGCAAGTCTCACTGAGTTTAAGTCACAGAGAGCACAGTATGTGGTGAGCCTGCCCAGAGCGCTCACAGTATCAGTTTACATATATATCTATGTGTGGGTGTGTGCAAGCACCAAGATTCATCAGAGAATTTACTGTGACTATTATTTGATCTCCATTGAGTATTATATATATATTGGTAGAAACCAGATAATTGGTGTTAGTTGATCTCTTAATCTATTGATTATAAATGCCTGTGGATGATCTCTATAATCTATTGATATAAATGCCGTGGATTGATCTCTATAATCTATTGATATAAGTGCCTGTGTTGATCTCTATAATCTATCGATATAAATGCCTGTGTGTTGATCTCATGATCTATTGATATAAATGCCTGTGTATTGATCTTCATGATTATATATATATAATATATGCCTGTAATTTGATTACTGATTTATATATGACATGCCTGTGTACTGAATAATATCATATACGTGAAGTGATTGCCAGTGATATCTCTGTGAGAGAAAGTATAGATCTAAAGAAAAGTTCAGTGATCAAGCGAGTGCATTCACAGTAAATATTATTAAGAATAGAGTAATCTTTTGGTACGGTGGAAAGTCACTGTGAGAGTATTGTGAATAAGATGTTGATCGTGAGGCCAGTGAAATCATAAGTAAGCCATGTGAATGTTGAATACAGTGTTTTGGAAAAAGTTAAATAAACGGGGATCGTGACAGAATTAGAAAACAAGTACTAGTCTGTTCCCACGATCGCGAGGGTCCCGGTCAGCTGAGATCTGACAGGTGACGCGTGGCGCTGCCGGATGTTGCCATATCGGTGCGCTTCAGATTATTATGCTATGAATTGAGCAGTTGTCATATATTATTCCTGATACATTGATGCATATATATTTCTCGTTGTCTTTTAAGTAAAATACCAAAACTCTTTGGTGTTTGATATCATCCCCTCCATTTATCTTGTGACCGTGTAATGAAGTAAAGCAGAGTGACCTGCCTGATACCATATTACTGGAATTTGCTCTTGCCACAATTACACCTGACCACTGCAGTGTTACTGGACACCTGAAAACCAGTTGGCGACCTTGAAGGCTGTGTAAGAGTTCGGTGTCGGGGCGGGCCACAGATTGAGGGAACGATCTGTGCCTCCACTCATCTTGCAATTTAAAGGCCGGTTGTGAGACCGACTGGGGTACTCTCCGAGGCCAGCAGTGGAGCCTAGAGGATCGAGGGAAGACCCGCCGAACGACGGTGAGTAAGGGTTATTGTCGGAGCAACCACCTGGAAAGGAGATCCAGTCTACCTTGCTTTAACCCTTCACTAACGAGAACACCGTGAAACCCCGACATTGGCGACCTTGCCAGGATAAAGAGCAAGATCAAGGTGGTAATTGTGGTATTAAATATCAGGCCAAGTTTTCACTCATTGTCACAAGATGGAGGGTGATAAAGTAGCCAGGTTTATAGACACGAGAGACGAGCAAGTACTGGAGGAGTGCACCAAGGCACAGCTGCAGACGATCGCCGACCACTTTGGGATCAAGTTGAGAGCTTCCAAAGTGGGAGAGAGAAGACTTGAGATCATGGCACAGCTCAAGGCACGTGATGAAGCCTTAGGAGAGGAACGGCCACAAACACCTGCCAGTGGAGGAGAGAACTTGAGTACCGGTGGCAGCAGCCGGGGATCCAGTGGCAGCAGGCGCAGTATCAAGCTAGAAATAATGAAGATGCAGATAGAAGCACAGCTGCGCAGAGAAGAAAGGAAGCACAGCTGCAACGAGAAGAAAGAGAAGCACAGCTGAGGCGCGAGGAAGCAGAGAGAGAGAAGCACAGCTGAAGCGCGAAGAAGCACAGCTGCGCAGAGAAGAACGAGAAGCACAGCAGCAAAGAGAAGAAAGAGAAGCACAGCTGCGCAGAGAAGAACGAGAGGCAGAAGCACAGCAGTAGAGAAGAACGAGAGGCACAGCTGAAGGAGCGCGAAATAGATGCTAGGACGAAGCTGCAGGAGGTTGAAGCGAACAAGGAGATTGAGCTGAAGCGAGCTGAGCTAGGACTAGTTCCAACTGCCCCACCACAACAGCAGGAAGACCGCCGAGTGAGAGAGAGGGATTTGCCCGTCTTCGTGCCTAATGAGGCTGAGGGCTTCTTCGAGCATTTCGAAAGGGTCGCTACGTTGAAGAAGTGGCCGAGGGCAGAGTGGGCGGAGCTAGTTCAAGGAAGGCTCACTGGTGAAGCTCGTGAAGCTTACAACATGCTCGACCTCCAGGAATGTACCAACTATGATGCAGTAAAACGGGCCGTGCTCCATTCGTTCAAGCTGACGCCGGAGTGCTATAGGAAAAGGTTTAGAGAATGTACCCGATCGCCAGGAAAATCGTATGCGGAGACGGCGAGGGACATGGAAAGGAAATTCTTGAAATGGCTGGAGTCAGAAGGAGCAAGATCGGCTGAACAGATCAAGAGGCTAATGGTCATGGAAAATTCATGTCCGTGCTCTCTCCCGAGATTAGGGTGAGAGTAAAGGAAGCGGACATCAAGGACCCGAGAGCCGCAGCCGATCGAGCAGACATGCTAGAGGAAGCTTTACGTCCATGTCGAGAGGGACAGCACCGACCGCCCGCATTCTCCAGTTATGGGAGGAATAATAGAAGGTCGGACGGTTGGAGGACAGGACCGAGTTATCCTAAGTCCTACCCCTCAAGTGGAGACAGCAGAGGACAGAAGAGTGCTGTGGAACCGCCGAAGAAGTCACCGAGGGAGAGCTCAAGAGATCTTGTTATCGTCACGGCCGGAGAAGCTGAGCATGAGTCTTTGGAAGGCGCAAGAGAAGTCCGCGGAAGGAGAAGGATCCGCTGTTTCAACTGCGGGTTAATAGGACACATGGCGCGCGAATGCAGACGTCCTAAGCAGCGGGGTTACGTTGCTTTTGTACGGGTAGAGGACCAGTTAGCCGAAGGAGTGCGGGATGGACCCGTACGTAGGAAGAAGGAGGCTAACCCATTCGTGCGTGAGGGAACTGTAAGGGTGGGGGACGCAGACCCCATCCCGGTAATGATGCTGAGAGATACTGGGGCGGAATTTACCCTGGTGAGCAGAACCCTTTTCCCTGAGTGTCACGAGAATACCTGTGTAGGTGAGGCAAGTGTGACCACTGTGGGAGGCCCAGTGCAGATGCCCCTACACCGGGTAACCCTGAGTTCGGTTTATGGATGCCAAACCCTAGTAGTGGGGGTCTGTGCGACGATGCCCACGAGGGAGGCACAGGTCATTTTGGGAAATGACGCATGTGGAGGACGTGTCCTACCGAACCTCGTGAAGGACGAGGAGTGCTTGGAGCACCTAGAGAAGAAAGGCGAAGTGTTCGACGCCTGTGGGGACGAGAAAGGAATCGCCATGGAGGCGTTCCCTGTCTGTGCTATGATTCCGAGGCAGTGCGAAGGACAAGGAGGACGTGGATCTGATAAGGCCGACGAGGAGACGTCCGACGGCCTGGAAAATGGAACCTCGTCATGGAACCAGGAGAGCGAGTGGAGGGCGAAGGCAGCCCAGATGGTGAGGTACAGGTGACCCTCACCGGTTCTCCTGGGGTGGACCGCACTCGTCTCGAGGAGGTGCGGCAGGCAGAATTCCCCAAGTTGATTTGTAAGGCCAAAGGAGGACGTATTGGTCCCGAGAAAGCTACTCACTTTAACAGGCAAGAAGGCATATTAGTAAGACAGTGTAAACCTGTAAGGATGGAGGTCGGAAAAGCCTCTCCAGGTACGAGAGGCCAAGTAGCGTTGCCAGCCAAGTGCAGAGCGGCAGTGTTGAGTCCGTTGCACGCTGTTGACTCTGCGGGTCACCTAGGGATGACCACGATGCGACGTTCAACGTCGAGAGAAGTGGCTGGGCAACTACAACATCTTTTCTCTTGGGTGAGGAGGCCCAGGGAAAATCAGGCTGACAGTGGAAATATGTTCCGGTCTGAGTGTGTCAGACGAACAGTGATAAATCGGGGAGTGATGCAGATTCGGTCGTTGCCCTACCGATCGCAGTCGAAGGGGGCGATTAGAAGATTCCACTCCACCTCAGAGACAGCTCTGAGAATGTTCTGTACAGAGCAGGAAGACGAGTGGGAAGAGACAGCTGACCCTGTTTTGTTGGCCATTCGCAAAGCAGTGGCAGAACCGTTAAACTTCTCACAGTTCCGGCTGGTGAACGGACGCGAGGTGTGGAGCCCTCGGTCCGTAATAGGTAAGCAGTGGACGCCCAGGATGACCTTGAAGACGGTCTGCAGACACATGAGGAGTGTCACACATTGGCGGCTGCGATACTGGCTGGAAGCCAAGATTTTTAGTGGAAAGGACAACGTAGTCGCAGATGCGTTGTCCCGCATGCACTAACCAGACATGACTCTTATTTTAAGGGGAGGGGTATGTGACGGTGTTCCCCCCCTTCTAATTCTCCCACGCCTGCTGTAAGAGTCATGTCCACTATTCCCGAGCGTTCTCTACATTGCAGGCATCAATTGAACATATGTGGGAGAGAGTAGTATTCTCGAAGAGCCGAGAAATTTGCGAAAATGTAGTATTTTGGCCTGTGGGATAGGCCCTTTAGGGAGCCAATATGGCGCTGGCGAGTCTGTTCTCCCGCCAAAACTTTGTGACGTCAGTGGCGCCAGATTGGTCACCGTCAGCGACGTGGCACTGGGAGCCAATGAAAACCAACTTTGGAAAAAGTGACGTCACATAGGCATGGGGGGTCCGGCCGTGTTGGCGCCGTGGCGATATCAGTCTTTCACGACACGTCCGAGAGGTAGGACGCGCGATCGGTCGTCCTGTCAGAGTGACGGATTTACCGAACTCCACAGACACTGAACCTTCTTTGCAGCAAGGTCACCTACAACTCTTAAGCTTCCTGTGATGGGGCTTCATCACAATTTTGTCCCCATTGCTTCTGAGACACTCGGCGCCTGGGGTAAAAGTGCTACCAGTTTTTTTAAGGAACTGAGTTCTAGGCTCATTGAAACAACAAGGGACCCTAGAGCTGCCAGCTTTCTTTTCCAGCGCCTCAGCGTGGTGATACAGAGGGCAAATGCGCATTGCATCCAGGGTTCCTGCCCGCCATCTGAGGAGCTGGAGGAACTCGACAACCTATGATAACCATCTTTGTAACCTATATGTAACTCCTTTTTTGTAACAAAGTTCAAATAAAGCAAATATATATGTGTACACATAAAAGAATGGGGGTGGTAGGAGAAGATAATATTAGTGTTCAGTGAGAAACCACAAGGTCTCCTCTGAATACTTTTGATTTTCTTCTCCGAGGCTATGGTTCCCCGCATTGGCACCAGAGGTGGTACCCTCACAAACTTAAAAAAAAAGAATATATATATATATGTGTGTGTGTGTGTGTGTGTGTGTGTGTGTGTGTGTGTGTGTGTGTGTGACGGTAAAGTGTTGGAGTTCGGCAGTCTTCCAATGGCAGGTGTCAATGCCTGGTCACACTTACAAAAAAAAAAAGAGACTGCTTGCCTGTTTGTCTGTGGTAAAGTAAGGGAAGACACGCAAAACACAAAGTATAAACAATGAAACTTTAATTACTCTTGAAAACAAAATATATGTGTGAATATATGTGTAGATATGAAATTACAATTATATAAAGTTATAGTGCAATGAAAATCAGGTGCTGAGAATATTGGCTATAGCTGATACCTCCCTTAGTATACGACAGCCAGAGCTTAGTATATCAGAGAGAGATGTCAACTTTTAAGAGCACGAGAATATTCTGAGGAAGACGGCTGCAGCTAGCCCAGACGTTGACTGCTAGATGGCGTGAGTGGTGCAGGTGTAGGTGTGCTGCTGGCTACACCAGCCAATCAGAAGGCAGGCAGGCGGAGAATGGTAGTTAGCTCGTTGAAGACAGGCGGTGAGTCGGCTGACGGGGGGGGGGGTGAAGGGGGGGTTTGCAGGGTATCTTTTGCTTGCTGGTCAAAACGTTTTGTGCTACTGGTGGACGTATCTTTAATGTAGCATCTTTCACTTAAAATAATAACGTGACTGATATAGGGAAGAGCAGGCTCAATCTCTCTTGAAAGAGATTATCGTCACAAATATATAAATATATATATATATATATATATATATATATATATATATATATATATATATGAAATATATATACACAATTCTTAATTGGCTTCTAGAAACTTCTAATATTATCTAGAGGTATTCAATCTTATTAGTAACCTCACGAAATTAACACCACAAAATTCGTGGATAATCTTGCAAGGGCGCAACTACTAATTTGGCTGCCTTTAATATAAGCATAAGCATTGTCATTTCACGAAATAAAACTCCACGAAATTGGTGAGTGCCTGTGAAAGAGCTGATGAGGCTGGGCTAGGCTGAAGGGTTCTTGAGCTCGCTGGAGGCTATGCTGTCGGGCAATGGTTGTGACTGGCTATATTGTTCACAAATTTATTACATTAGTTTATTCAATTTGATGATTATCTAGCTCTCTAGATCATCTAGGTTCGAGTGACCATATAATTTGGGAGTTTCGAACCGGTTCTGTTTTATCCAGTTTGAGGGACCATATAATGTGGGAACCGACCTGTGAGATTTATATTTATTTAATTTTTTTGAATTTATATAGAATTTATATATACGTAATTTATATATTCCGAAAGCAATTTGTATGATGTTTAGGGGACTGTATTTCTGCAATATTCTCACAAATCAACTCCTTACACATTAGGAGAGGGTTTAAATTAAATTTATATATATTCAGCCAATCAAACTACAATATTAAACTACACATATTATCAAATAAATTGAGGTGCCTTATCTTAGTGTATGATAAGCTTTGTCCACCTGGCAAAAATATGAATGCTGACACCAAATAATCCTCTTGCGAAGCTGTCGTCTCCACCCATGTAACTGATGTACCAAGCAACTGTACTGCTTCCTCTTCTATTGTTCCTGATAGAGGACACTAGCTGTAAAGCCGGAATCCTAATATATGACAGCTATATCAGATGAAACACTATATTATATAAGATAAGGACCACGGATTAATTACCTGTGTTTACCTGTGCTGTTTCTCGTGCTAACCAGTTCGCCCTATTTCTACCTAACACTAACTGGCCAGAAATGATTAGATAAATGGGTTTCTGTAAGACACTTTCCTTGTTTAGATGTTGACTGTGTGTTGATGATGGAAGAAACACTAATTTGATCTCCATAACACTTCGTCCAAGAGACGGGGGGGGGGGGGGGCATAGGAGCTGAACTCGCTCCTCAGCGACTTGGTCTAACAACAATGGCTGACCTCCCTCACCACTGACGCTCCTGGCTATCTTTGTCCAGATGTCAGTAAGTGATAGAAGGGGAATATTTACTCTGTTTGATATAGGTATTTAAGTTAATTCAAATGAGATATTTTATTATGTTATAAGCCCAAAGACTACTGTATTTAAAAATAGTTCCCAACAGAATAGCTGGTGAATTTATAGCGCTATGTGGCAATGATATCTCGTTTTCTTTTGATGGAAAATTTCACTGCGCCACGTCTTCTATGGGAGAATTTATATATACAACAGCAGCAATATTATCACCCTATTGTATTTAATATTAGTAAATGGTGTTGGATTTTCCGACAGAGAATACATGGATGTATGGGGAGAGTACATGGACCTCAGTTGTGTAAACTTCTGTCCATACTTTTTTGGTAAAGTCGCCTCATCACCGAATAAGATTTTTATCCAGTAAACCTTCCTTACTGATTTGATCAACAAATTCTGCACACCTTGCTGCCCGAGTTGCATTCTTGTGAATTCATTATTAGGGTTTGGGTTCTGAAAAGAGATGAAATAATATAGAACTGTTTACATTTGTAACACATATAAAAAGATGATAAACATCAATCAACATGAGCTCTCTAAAATATTCATCATATTTCATAGAAATAGATTGCTAATTCTGGGACACCCCTGTACAATATACCTACTGGGGCTTGATCAACAATATGGCTGGCTATGACAATATGGCTAATTAATTAAAATATTGGCTACAATACAGTCTCATTATATATGGCAGGATAGTAATTAATATATAAGATACAATACGACTTGATCAACAATATGGCTGGTGAGTTGTCAATATATAGGCTACTTTAATATCCGATTAACACTACAAATATTGACACCACAAAGGTCCATCATTTAATTTTAATTCCAAGATTTTAACAGTGTTATTGTACATTCCAAGACAGCAGCATTTTATATTTTGTGGCAGAACAGATACATCCACATACTAATCATGAACATTCAAAGCATGACAATTGATACAATCGACTTGATAATGGTTCTGGAGGGACCGAAACGTCGTCGTCTCCTCATTTTCTGGTGTGTAATTTAGTCTTGATTGAAGGACATTTTTATACATCCCTGTTATTCGGAAACCATTCTCAGGTATGTATATACGTTTTACCTTGTCACGAGACTGGCAGTGGATACTGTAGGTTTTGTAACTAGTTCTGGAACCAATGGCCTCCTGTCAAGTGCGACACAAACCCTCAATCCCCAGAACTCCCTCACTGTATCTGAACTTCAGCTCATGCCTAACCTCTCCCACTGTGTATATGGTCAAGGTAGCTCAGCACGGAATAAATATTGACATCAAATAAACTGTGGTTTTGGCAGTGTAGGCGATGTAGTTGTATTCGTGCAGCACAACAAGGTAAAGTGGTATCAGTGAGTGTTGGTAGGGTTGCTCCTCTCTTCAGCTCCCTCTGAGTGCCTGTAGACGAGAACGCGCCTTCCTCAACTTCCCTCTTAAACACAGACATAACCTTTTGATGGACATTTTGATGTTTATATATGCTCTAAGGCCAAAACGTGATGTACTAAACATCATAGCGACTCGCAAAATTAACATGATATCCCGTCCCTATTCGTGGGTCCTCGGTTAGATTAAGTTCAGGAAATTTTGTTCATTAGTTTAGTGACGTTTAGAACGCTCTGGATGACAGGCTGGTCGACCAACTTATCCACACACACACAGACAGCCGCCTCGCGTCCACAGACACTGAACCTTCTTTGCAGCAAGGTCACCTACAACTCTTAAGCTTCCTGTGATGGGGCTTCATCACACAAGTGCTCACTGTATACGTAACCAAACGCGCTTACTGCACCCCGTGTGACGACACAGATAAGAATCTAGAGGCTGGATCACCTCTAATATCAGACTGAGGCTTTCACGTAGTTGTATCCACTGGCATCTCGATGGCTGTGGATACTATGGGTTTTGTAACTTGTTCCGGAACAAATGGCCTCCTGTCAAGTGCGACACAAATACCCAATCCCCCAGAACTCCCTCACTGCATCTGAACTTCAGCTCAAGCCTAGCCTCTCTACAGTGTATACTGTCAAGGTAGCTCAGTACATCATATAGGTAAATTGCAAGGAAGAAGGACACAAAAACACGGCATTCATAAACAAATTTAATTTTATGAAAAGAAAGGCAATACAAGTTGCGTTAATGACCTCTGCGAGAAAATTTAAATTTATCTGACTAGGCTCTGAACTTTGAACCTTTTTCTGAACTAATCAAGGACTCTCCTGGAATGTCATAGCAACAATGACTGAACCTGCATTCAAATACTAATTCTAAGAGGCTTCCTTCATCCATGGCATGAATTTTAAATTAAACTTACAATTCACTGTGTGAACAATAATGCACCATCAAACGTACGCACAAATTGTCATAAAGTCTTTATTCAATAATATATGAATGCACAAATCCTAAATTGTTCCATGGAACACTAATGCTTCAAAGGAAAATGGTGATGAAATGTTATTTAGCTTCAAGAAATCCATTGATGCTGATCTGACAAGATCAGCATAACTGACAGGTGACTCAGTTATGCTGACTGACATCTTGCTCTTACATGTCGC
>WNGS01087654.1:0-16205 GCA_020271785.1 Procambarus virginalis
AGTTCCACAAATCAACAACCCTGTTACCGAACCAGTATTTATCCAAGTCTTTTCTAAATCTAAACTTATCCAATTTAAACCCATTGTTTTCGTGTTCTTTTTTGGTTATACTGTTAATACCCTATTAATATCCCCTTTGTATGTCCATTCATCCACTTGTAAACCTCTATCATGTCACCCCTAACTCTTCGCCTTTCCAGTGAATGCAAGTTAAGCTTTGTTAATCTTTCTTCATATGAAAGATTTCTAATTTGGGGATTAATTTAGTCATCCTATGCTGGACACGTTCAAGTGAATTTATATCCATTCTATAGTATGGCGACCAAACTGAACTGCATAATCTAAATGGGACGTAACCAGAGCAAGATATAGCTGAAGAACCACACCAGGTGTCTTGTTACTAACGCTTCGATTAATAAATCCCAGTGTCCTATTTGCCTTATTACGAACATTCAGGCATTGATGCTTTTGTTTTAAATTCTTACTAATCATAACTCCCAGATCCCTTTCGCAATCCGAGTTTGCAATCTCAACACCATCAAGCTCGTATCATGTAACTCTATCATCATTACCTAGCCTCAGAACTTTATATTTATCAGCATTAAACTGCATCTGCCAATCTTTTGACCATTTCAAAACCCTATTTAGATCAAATTGAAGTGATAGTGAGTCTTTTTCCGTGTTAATTTCCCTACCGATTTTTGTATCATCTGCAAATTTGCAGATGTTGCTACTCAAACCTGAATCTAAATCATTTATATATATTATAAACAACAGAGGTCCCAGGACAGAGCCTTGAGGCACTCCACTTACAACATTTTCCCACTCTGACTTGACTCCATTTATACTAACTCTCTGTTTCCTTTGGTATAGCCATGCCCTAATCCAGCTTAATATAGCACCCCCAATACCATGGGCCTCTATATCTTTTTAATCAGTCTTTCATGTGGCACTGTATCAAAAGCTTTGCTAAAGTCAAGATACACAACATCACAATCCTTACCACTATCAACTGCCTCAACTATACTGGAATAAAAAGATAGCAAATTTGTTAAACATGAACGGCCATTTGTAAAACCATGTTGCGACTCATTTATTAATTTATGTTTTTCAAGATGAAGACGAATTGTATTTGCAATTATCGATTCAAGTAACTTTCCCACAATAGACGTTAGGCTAATTGGCCGATAGTTTGACGCAAGTGATCTATCTCCTTTTTTAAAAATTGGTATCACATTAGCTACCTTCCATGACTCTAGCACTCTATCTAACTCTATTGATTTATTAAATATGGTAGACAGTGGCTCGGAAAGCTCCTCTTTGCATTCTTTAAGCACCCTCGTTCTTGCACTTGCTGGGCTGGTTCTTCTCCGGCCCCGACCACGGCGGTCTCCGGGTTATGAGTCTCTTCACCAGCTTCGAGGTCACCTCCGGAGCTCACAGTTCCTGCGACGGCGCTGGAACCAATCGTATTGGCATTTGCCAATACGCTTGGCAAGACTTTCGGGGCCGTGGAGAGGGGGGACCTGCTGCATGGATGACAGCTTCTCCCCCTTATCAACCTACCCTGGCTTTGTGCCCTGGAGAGGCCACTCCAGACCGACAACCAGAGCGCAACTCCATAGTCTCCTGAGACTGATGAATGCCTGCTGTAGGAAAATCCAACACCATTTAATAATACATGCAATTGCAGATAATATTGCTGCCATTGTATAAACAAGTTACCCATAGAAAATGTAACTTGTAGTGGAATTTTCCGTCTATAGAAAACGGGATATCATTACCACATACAATTATAATTCACCAGCTATTGTGTTGGAATTATTCTTAAATACATTAGTCTTTGGACTTTACCATCATAAAAAACATTTCATTTTAATTAACTTAATTATCAGAATCAAAATAGAGTAAATGTGACCCTTCTATCAAGTTACTGACATCTCTACAAAGTGAGGGAGGCGTAGTAGGAGGAAGAAGTCACCCATTGTTGTCACCTCCGAGGCGCATGGAGCAAATTCGGCTCCTATCATATCTGGACAAAGTAGGCCAGTAGCGTCAGTAGTATGGAGTGTCAGCCATTGTTTAAGACCAGAGGCGCACGGAAGCAAATTCGGCTCCTGTTAATTTCTCTTGGACGAAGTGTTATGGAAACCAAAGGTCTACCATTATCAACACGCTGTCAACAATTACAAGGAAAGTGTTCTGCCGAAACCCATTTATCTATTCATTTTTGGCCATTAATGTCAGTAGATAGGGTGAACCGGTTAGAATGCGAAATCGCCTCATACTAAAGGTAATTAAGCCTTGGTCTTTATGGTTCAATCTACAGTGTTTTCTCTGATATAGCTGTCATATATTAGGATTCTGGCTTCATAGCTAGCACCCTTTTGACAGGTCAAGACGAGGAAGCATGCTTTGTGTATCAGTTACCAGGGTGATGGAAGCTACCTCACACGAGGAAAATTTGGTGTCTACATCCTAGTTGTACCTGGTGGACTAAGCCTGCTGTATAATAAGATAAGGAACCTCCATTGTATACTAATGTGTAGTTATTACTGTAGTTTGATTGGCTGCATATATATAAATTCAATATTAGCCCCCCCCCCTAATGTGTATGGATCGATTTGTGAGATTATTGCAGAAATACAGTCCACTTAACATCATACCAATTGCTATCGAAATATATAAATTAACGTAAATATAAATTCTATATAAATCCATATAAATTAAATATATATAAATCTCACAGGTCGGTCCCCACACCTGCTACTACTACGACTAGAAGATATAGGTAATAATATATATGTAATAGTATTAGTTAACACAAAAACTATATATTGGAGGAACTCTACAACCTGTAATAAGAAGTCTTGTACTTTGAATGTAACCAATTTTGTAACCCTTTTTGTCTCATGAAATTTTAAATAAATGAAAATGACAAAATAAAAAAAATATAGTTGGTGGTATGAAAAGACACTATGTAAGTGTACGCGGGTGCCCCACAAGGCTTTTCCGGATGCTGCATGCCGTCTTCTTCGAGGTCGAGGGTCCCTACAAACGCAACCAAAGATGGTACCTCCTATATATTTATATAACTTATATCTATAAAATAGAATGTTTATCCGAGGTTGGTGACCAGACACTTGGTGGGACTAGCCTCGCCCAGCTTTCCAAGATGAGTCATGTTGAGTAGGGGAGCGTCATAGCCTAGTCGGTGTCCGCCCAATTGAAATACTTTAAGAAATATTGGCATTTATATTACTTCCCTTACTTCATTACAAAATGAAGTAAGGGCGAAGAGGTAGAACGGCTTATTGACAGAGCTCGGGTGCATGGGGGAATTGTGTAAAATTCTGGTTTGTGTCTCGGAGAGGCTGCAGGATCCAAGTAAGGCCAGTAGAACTTCTGGTTGCAATTCTTTTACCATGTCGTAGCTCAGTCGATTAAGGCAGCGTCTGGGATCCTGTCGGACGTAGGTTTGAACCCTGGTCACGGCCCTCGTGGATTTGTTCATTTGATGCATCACACTATTGTGATTTCTGTGTATAATCTATGTAGGAGCTTATGATATATTAATAGTAGTACTTATAAGCCACACAACCATCCACCATCGGACATATTACATGTGACCAACATATTACATGTGACCAACATAATAGTAGTACTTATAAGCCACACAACCATCCACCATCGTCCATATTACATGTGACCAACATATTACATGTGACCAACATATTACATGTGACCAACATATTACATGTGACCAACATATTACATGTGACCAACATATTACATGTGACCAACATATTACATGTGACCAACATATTACATATGACCAACATAATAGTAGTCTTATAAGCAACACAACCATCCACCATCGTACATATTACATGTGACCAACATATTACATGTGACCAACATATTACATGTGACCAACATATTACATGTGACCAACATATTACATGTGACCAACATATTACATGTGACCAACATATTACATGTGACCAACATATTACATGTGACCAACATAATAGTAGTCTTATAAGCAACACAACCATCCACCATCGTACATATATTGATGTAATGGACAATTGGACAGTAGAGTTTGGTATTATTGAATTTGGATAAACCGGCAAAGGTTTTGACAAATCAAATCAAATGTATATTCAGGTAAAGTACAAACATACAAGGTGAGATACAAACATGTTGTTGGGTGTATAGATAGAGCTTGTACATACAATGTCTAAAGCCACTATTACGCCAAGCGTTTCGGGCAAGGTTGGCCCGAACCTTTGTATTTGTTTCTCATAAAACCTAACTTACCATCCAAGGTCTAATATATGCTGAGGCCAAATATAGTACATATATATGTTATACTTATATATGTTATACTAGGCCTAGGAATATACGTTTGGTTTTAGTTGTATTTTTTCCGGAGTATAAGGTGAATAGTACTAAATTCTACTATGTAATTGTCCATTACGTCAATATTTAATTTATATGTACAATGCTCTACATAGTTACAAAATGTACAGGAGAATGGATTGCATTCATTAAAGATAAAAACATTTCTTTTGGTTTGTTATGGTAGGAAAAAATTAGACAGTAGCAGAGCGTAGTTTCGATCTACGGACCTCTGGATTACGGGCCCAGCACGCTTCCACTGCGCCACTCTGCTCCACAATGCATACTTATATGACTCAATATTAATAATTAGTATAATGTAGTATTAACAAATTACAAAATGGTATAAGTTTTATGATTTAATAAATATTGTCAATATACTTTGTTATTAATTTTAGCTCTTTGAAGGGAAGGGAAGGGAACTATCAGGGGGAAAGCGCCAAGCCGTTACAACTATATAGCACTGGGAAGGGGTCAGGATAAGGATTTGGGATGGGACCGGGGAGAAGGAATGGTACCCAACCACTTGGACGGTCGGGGATTGAACGCCGACCTACAAGAAGCGAGACCGTCGCTCTACCGTCCGACCCAAGTGGTTGGACACTTTGAGTTTATTTCAATGGGTTATGAAAACAAACATTTAAAAAGTCAAATGTTTCCGCCCGGGATCGAACCGGGGACCTTGCGCGTGTGAGGCGCACAACCTGTTCTCTTAAAAAGAACGTCGCTTTTGGCCGTTTGCCCGTATGGCCGAATTTGGACGTAATTTGAAAATGAAAAAAAAATGAATATAAATTTTGGATTTTTTTTTCAACAACAGTAAGTTAAGGGTCCTCTGATAGGTTAGGTGGGCAGGAAATTCTCATAAAGTTTCAAAACGTTATAAAAAACGTTAATGGAAAGAAGCCTTTTCTAAGCTGGCCGAGTAAGCCGGACGACTCAAACAGAAAACGGAACAGTACGTCACTTTTGTGAGTCGATTTCATTTCAAATTACGTCCAAATTTGGCCAGAAAGCGCTTACGAGCCAAAAGTGACGTTATTTTTAAGAGGACGGGTTGCGTGATAACCACTACACTACGGGTGTGTGGCGCCGCACGTGATAACCACTACACTACGGGTGTGTGGCGCCGCACGTGATAACCACTACACTACGGGTGTGTGGCGCCGCACGTGATAACCACTACACTACGGGTGTGTGGCGCCGCACGTGATAACCACTACACTACGGGTGTGTGGCGCCGCACGTGATAACCACTACACTACGGGTGTGTGGCGCCACACGTGATAACCACTACACTACGGGTGTGTGGCGCCGCACGTGATAACCACTACACTACGGGTGTGAGGCGCCGCACGTGACAACCACTACACTACGGGTGTGTGGCGCCGCACGTGATAACCACTACACTACGGGTGTGGGGCGCCGCACGTGATAACCACTACACTACGGGTGTGGGGCGCCGCACATGATAACCACTACACTATGGGTGTGTGGCGCCGCACGTGATAACCACTACACTATGGGTGTGTGGCGCCGCACGTGATAACCACTACACTACGGGTGTGGGGCGCCGCACGTGATAACCACCCAGCAAACACAGAACGTTTGTGAACGTTTTTAAATGGTGCCACAAAGGTAATACTCTAACATTTGACATAAATACGTATATCTGACGTTCTTAAAACCACTAGATATAACTAAAAACATGTATTCTTGAGATACGTTTTTTTAAGATTTATGTAAAAATTTAAAAATAATAGTGAATGCTATGGAATTATAATGTTTTCTTGCTTTATATATAAAAATAAAAAAATTTCAGTCAACATTTCATTTTTTTTGTTTACTTTATGTAAATTTACGTTCTTATAACATAAATATAACATTTATATGTCGTCAATATAACGTTATTTATACGACATCGTTACGTTATTATAATGTTATATTAACGTATAATTCCTGTATAAAAAACAAATATATATTGAGCTTTATATTTTAAACCTTGTAAAATTGTCGTAAAATTTGGAATAAGACAGTAAGCATGCTTTATTTATGAAAATATAGAAACAAATCAAGAAAAATCATAAACCACATGTCACCCCTATATATAATTCTTTAGTTGTCTTTCCAAAGAATGTAATTTAAGCTTTGACAATCTTTCTTCAAATGACAGGTTTCTAATTTGGGGTATTAACTTTGTTATTCTTTACTGGAAGCATTCTAGTAAATTTTGAACCTTAAATTTTGAAATTAAAATAAATTGAACCCCATGCACAGATACCATAATTAAGATAGGGATAGATTAGTGCATAATATAGAGAGATGAGACCAGAGTTAGGTACATAATATCTGATTTTGGAGAGTATACCAACTCTTTTAGCGATTTTCTTAGTTATGTGTTGTATGTGGGTACTGAAGTTTAGTCTCTTGTCTAGGAATAGGCCAAAAAACTTTCCATCTTTTTTATTGCTAATGTTTACATTATCTATCTGAAGCTTAATTGCATTTGTAGATTTGCTTCCAAATAAGATGTATAGTAGGTCTTTGCTATGTTAATTGTTAGCTTGTTGGTTGACATCCATATGTGGACTTTTTTTAGTTCATTATTAACAACATTATTTAGTGTATGTGGGTTGGGGTTAGAGTAGATGAGGGTAGTATCATCAGCAAACAAAATAGGTTTCAGAATGTTAGAGACATTAGGCAGATCATTGATGTATATAAGAAATAGGAGAGGTCCCAAGATGCTGCCCTGTGGCACTCCAACGGTTATTGGTAGAGTGGGAGAGGTTATATTATTGATGGCTACACATTGGTGTCTATCACTAAGATAGGATTGGATATAGTCCAGTGCATGGCCTCGGATTCCATAATGATGGAGTTTAAGTAAGAGGTAATTGTGATTAACAGTATCAAAGGCCTTTCTCAGGTCAATGAAGAGTCCAATCAGAAACACATTTTTGTCAAGGGCAGAGTAAATTATATCAAGGAGACTAATAATTGCATCGTTGGTACTCTTTTAGGAGCGGAAGCCAAACTGACAGGGGCTAAGAATGTCGAATTTTACGAGATAAGAGTAGAGCTGTTTGTAGATAATTTTTTCAAATATTTTTGATAGTATGGGTAGGTTTGATATTGGTCTATAATTGTTTATGTTTGCCGGATTACCTCCTTTATGAACTGGCGTTACTCTTGCTTTTTTAAGGATATCAGAGAAGGAATGACACTCAAGGGATTTGTTGAACAGCAGAGCTATAGGTGGCGCAATGGCATGGGAGGCGCTCTTGTATACAATGGACTGAGCTTTGCATACAATGGAGCTTTGGTTTTTAGTGAGTGTATGATGGACACAACATCTGTCAGGCTGACTGGTGAAAGAAGAAGAGAGTTTGGATAGCTGCCTGAGAGATATATGTGTTCATAATGTGTCTGAGTCCGTGGGATTTTACTCGCAAGGTCACCACCAACCGATGAAAAGAAGCTATTAAATTCATTTGCCATTTCTAAGTCAGTTGACGGTGTAAAGCCATCCTTAGAGAGTGTTATCTGGTTGTGGGAGTGTTGTTTAGTTCCTAGGATATTAGAGATGGTATTCCATGTGATTTTCATGTTGCCTTTTGCTTCTAACTCTATCGCCATTACCTATCCTCTAAACCTTACATTTGTCAGAATTAAACGGCCTCCGCCAATCATTTGACCATATATCAGTACCCAATTTAGATCGTTCGATCGATCAATTTAGACCTCCTTGTATCATATATCATCATACATGATAATATAATGATACACACTATTGGGTATGCTGATGATATAATGATACACACTACTTGTTATGCTAACATGCAGAACACTCTTAACTCTGTATTAGTCTCATGTCAGGACTTCGGTTCAGTCATATCTCAGCAGAGGAAACAAAGATACTAAACGGGTGTCCACCCAGGCAGGGAGGAGCTGTTCACAAGATGCAACTGTATGATATGGCTCCCAGCTTGACTATGTTAACAGATTCAAATACCTTGGCCTTGTATTGTCCTGTTGTATTTCTGACTCTGTCATCAATATAAAGAGAGGCTCCATAAGCCCTCTTGGAGATGTTGCAGGTTATCACTCAGGCTATCGTGCCAATGTCACAATTGTCAAAATGATGTACCTTGCATACATCAAATCTTTAGTGGATTATGCTGCACCTCTGCTTGCCTTGATGAATGAAAGAAAGCTTAAAGGGTTTGAAAACTTGCAGAACGAAGCCTTGAAGATAATCCTTGGATGCCCCTAGTACCACAAAGATACTTAACATGAGGAAGGAACTTAATATTAACTTAAGTGAATATGAGTGCATATATTGTACTGCATTACTCCTTGTAATGATCCTCATATTACTGAGGATCATTACTCCTTGTAATACTTCTCATATTGTGCTTCAATAATCCAATGTATAACCCTGAGATGTTTTCCTAATTGTATTTAGGATTCCTTGTTCATTATTGTATTGTGTATTGTTATTATTGTGTATTGTTCTGATCTGCTTTTGTGTCGAAATTCTTNAAGGCTGAGCATGCTGAGCATGACCCTGGGGGACAAACACAGCCGCTGTTGTTCCGCTGATGTGGTCTCAGCCGATGAGCAGCAAACTTTGGCACAGCTGGTGCTGTCCCAAGCTGAGCATGACCCTGGGGGCCTGAGCACAGCTGCTGTTGTTCTGGCGGATGTGGTCCCAGCCGTGTCTAGCAGCTGAGGGCACAGCTGGTGGTGTTCCAGCTGTGCATGACCCTGGGAGTCTAAGCACAGCTGCTGTAGTTCCGGCTGATGTGGTACCGCCAACTGACGGCACAGCTGGCAGTGTTCCAGCTAAGCGTGCCCCCGGGGGCCAAGCACAGCTGGATGCTCCGGCGGAGGTGGTCCCACCGATGGTTCAGCAGCTGAGGGCACAGCTGGTGGTGTCCTATTATTAATTTTATTTTCCCCATTATTAGTTCTTGTTATAATTTTATTTATTATTATTTCTTTAATTTTATAATTTTATTGTATTTGTTCTAGTTCCCAGCCGACGATCTAGCAGCTGAAGGCTCAGCTGGTGGAGTTCCGAGCTGAGCATGACACTGGGGGCCAAGTACAGCTGCTGATGTTCGGCTGATGTGTTCCCAGCCGATGATCCAGCAGCTGTCGGCACAGCTGGCGGTGTGCCACTGAGCATGCCCTGGGGGCCAAGCACAGCTGCTGTTGTTCCGGCTAATGTGGTCCCAGCCGATGATCCAGCATGCCGTTGGCACACCTGGTGGTGTTTATTATCAGTCCCGGCTGATGTGGTCCCAGCCGATGATCCAGCAGCTGGCGGTGTGCCAGCCGAGCATGCCCTGGGGGACAAGCACAGCTGCTGTTGTCCCGGCTGACGAGGTCCCAGCCGATGATCCAGCACGCCGATGGCACACCTGGTGGTGTCACAGCTGTGCACGACCCCGGGGGCCAAGCACTGCTGCTGTTGTTCCGGCTACTGTGGTACCAGCCGATGATCCAGCACCTGATGCCACAGCTGGTGGCGTTTCAGAGCTGAGCATGGCCCTGGCGGCCAAGCACAGCTGCTGTTGTTCCGGCGGAGGTGGTCCCAGCCGATGATCCAGCAGCTGATGGCACAGCTGGTGGTGTTACAGCAGGGCATGCCCCTGGGGGCCAAGCAGAGCTGCCGATGTTGCGGCGGAGGTGGTCCCAGCCGACGCTCCAGCAGCTGAGGGCACAGCTGATGGTGTTCCAGCTATGAATGCCTCTGAGGGGCTAAGCACAGCTGATGTAGTTCCGGCTGATGTCCCAGCCGATGATCCAGCACGCCCATGGCACACCTGGTGGTGTCCCAGCTGTGCACGTCCCCGGGGGCCAAGCTCTGCTGCTGTTGTTCCGGCTGCTATGGTACCAGCCGATGTTCCAGCACCTGATGCCCCTGAGGGGCTAAGCACAGCTGATGTAGTTCCAACTGATGTCCCAGCGGATGATCCAGCACGCTCATGGCACACCTGGTGGTGTCCCAGCTGTGCACGACCCCAGGGGCCAAGCTCTGCTGCTGTTGTTCCGGCTGCTGTGGTACCAGCCGATGTTCCAGCACCTGATGCCACAGCTGGTGGCGTTTCCGAGCTGATCATGCCCCTGGGGGCCAAGCTCAGCTGCTGTCGTTCCAGCTGACGTGGTCCCAGCCGACGATCCAGCAGCTGGCGGCACAGCTGGTGGTGTTACAGCAGAGCATGCCCCTGTGGGCCAAGCACAGCTGCCGATGTTACGCCGGAGGTGGTCCCAGCCAACGATTCAGCAGCTGAGGGCACAGCTGGTGGTGTTCCAGCTATGATTGCCCATGGGGGGCTATGCACAGCTGCTGTAGTTCCGGCTGATGTGGTACCAGCCGATGATCCAGCAGCTGATAGCACAGCTGGTGGCCAAGCTCAGCGGCGGGAGTTCCGGCTGATGTGGTCCCAGCCGATGATCCCGCAGCTAATGGCACAGTTGGCGGTGATCCAGCTGAGCATGCCTTTGGGCCCAAGCGCGGCTGCTGTAGTCCCGGCTGACCTGGCCACAACCGATGTTCCAGCAGCCACAGGCTCAGCTGGCAGTCTTCCAACAGAGGGCGCCCTAGTAATGAAATTTAATTAACCAGTCATTACGGTTATTGTAAAAAATTTTAATTTGTTAATTATTTAACCGTTAGGCTTATTCGTCATTATGATTTATTAATTACTACTATATTTGCTTATATGCTGCCGTGTCACAGCAGCTGAAGGCCCAGCTGAGCACGCCCTTATATACATCCATTGTTTATGTGTATGTAAATTAATTACCGTATCTTATGCTCCGGAGGGCTCAGCTGGTGCTGTTGCAGCCGAGCTTGTCAGCCTCCCTCTTTATTCACGTACGTTTGCTGTTCCTTGCATTTTGTCATTCTTTATTCATTTCTAATTCTTGTATTATATATTGCCAGCTGGCGGTGAGTAGCTGAGCACGCCCCAGGGGAACGAGCCCAGCTGCTGAGGTCCCAGCCGATGCGTAGGCTCAGCTGGTGGCGTTGCAGCTGAGCATGCTCGGTCACCCAACTATTTATACACGACCGCCGTTTCTTTACACTTCGTCATTCTTTATATTCAAGCCCAGCTGCTGGGGTCCCACACGACGATCCAGGAGCCGTTGGCACAGCTGGTGGTGGTTCATCTGAGCATGCCCTTGGGGCTCTGCCAGCTCCTGATGTCCTGGCCGAACACTTTCTCGCAGCTAGGTACAGCTGACGAGGCTGCAGATGGAGTGTCCTAAACGAGGATCTGCACGAGAGAAGGGAAGAACGCATTTTCTAACCATTCTTAATATAATTTCATTACAGTTCTCATTCGTCTTGTTGGGCGTAAGTGTTTCTGCAGTGCCATGCCACCTCACACCCCTCATACCTTGGCCTGTTGGCGTTCCTTGGTACCTCCCCGCTGCTTGGCGAGTCGGACTTCGCCACACTATATGCAGCCCTAGGCGCCCCCACAGTACTCCGGCTGCACTGTGCCCTAACATTGACTTATAATTTATATTACTTAATATAAATTGTGTGTATAAAAACATGTATTATAATACTTTTTATTTTTAAAAAGTTTATTATATTTAAATCTATATTCTTTATTTATATATACTTATTTTATATATTATTTATTAAATTTATTTAATAATTTGTAATTTATATAAAATATTTATATGAATTATAATATATAATTTTCATTAATAACTGCCGTGCCGGTGCGTACTAGTTACTTGACGCTGGCATTTACTCCTCTTAGTTACGACGGAGGAGGCGTCCGTTTGTCCCAGGAGTTGCACTTATTGTATCTGGCAGTACCACGCTAGGCTTTTCAGTTACTCCCCACTCAGTTATGCTTGGGGCTTCATCCACTTCCACCATTCCTGCCTTTCGCAACAGGTGTCGCATACAGTTGGCCCACACTCGCAGCCGCCAGTCAAATTATGGTGCGGATCACATGTAACTGGGCCTCTGCCTTTTATGTTAACTCGGCACACCATCTCCTGCCCACCCTTACTGCTTTGATACTTCCAGATCCACGATCGGACGAGGATGAGGAAATCCTGTGATGACCGAGGAACACGCGGCGTGGCCCGAAAGGCGGACCACGGCTCTCATGCCCCCCGGGAGAGGTATCATGGGAGACGAACTACCCGCTTCCAAGCGGACACCTCCACTCAGCACCCGCGGGGCTCACCAGTGACAACAACCGACACGGGGTCGACCCTGGGGAGTCGGCCTCGGAGAGGACAGCGTTCACATTCCCACACCCGCCCTGGGGCCAGACATCAGGTCTGGTCTCTGTGAGGGCGGGCTACTACGACGAAGATAAACACGGGAACGACCAGTCATTCCCCGCGGCGACAAGCGCTTCCTACATGGAGTACAACCCCGGCGCTATGTACTCCACCCAGTCCACAGGCGGGGGGCTTCCCGCCTCCCCGCTCCTCGGCTCGTCAAGATGGTACTCCGACGGCCCTCCAAGCGAGCTGCGTCTCCTCGCAGCATCTGCCCAGTAGGCCCGGAATGGTACCTTTTTCAGTCAGGATCATGTAAGACTGACTGTTTTTTAATGGCCTCTCCGGGCATACGGGCACGCTTACGGCCACGGTACCGAGAAGGCATGTTCCCACTTTTGCAGCCAGCTTCCGCTCGCCCTTCGGGGGTGGGGGTTCCGCGCCGCTGGCCCTCACGAGATTGGGGGTGCTGCGACGGAACCCCCAAAGTGATAAGCCAAGAATACCAAGAAGTGGAATTACTAACAAATTTAGCACAGTCTAATTACAGATTTCACGGCAATTGAATTACATTAGCATGATAACGGCTATACATTAATATTTTATGCTCATTCACTAATCATTATGAGGCAGTATTTATTTATCCATTTAGTCGTTATAATTAGCCTATGCTTCTTCAGTTAAAGATCTGCAATAATAATCAGTTATGATTATTTTAATTGTGATAAATTTCGTATTAATTACTTTGTAATTAATTTATTTAATAATTAATTTTGTAATTAATTTATATAGTAATTATTTTATGTAATTAATTTATATAATAATTAATATTAAATTAAGCCCCCACGTGGTGCGTTTTCTTCCAACCCACAGAAAATGTCCCAATTGGTAATGTTGTGATGATTTGGAGAGCTTGATATAAGGCATATAATTCAGCTGTGAAAACAGATAGTTGGTTTGATAACCGCCATCCCTGCTTGAGATGGTATTCCGGTATCCATATACAGCGCAAGTGATCGAGGAGACGTTGTTCGTGATGATTAGAGATCCATCTGTGTAAATCTCTGTGGTATTTGGGTAGCAATTTTTCATTGTTGAGAGAAAGACTGAGGCTATGGCTGAGTTTGGTGCATACTTTGGAATGTTGTCTTCGAGTTGTATTGCTGTATTAGGAGTTGTATAAAGCCAAGGTGGAATAGGGGGAACAGTAAGTTGGGTTTCACAATTTTGGAGTAGAGAGAGAGGTCTATATTGAGATTATTTGTAGCCCGTGTGAGGAAAGGTTGTGAGTGAATGGTTTGGAAGCGGGGGATATGTGGGTTAACTGTTGGGTTAATTTTTTATCTGTATGGGTGTGTCTGGTGAGCAGTGGTACAGAATGACAGATAGTTGGCACATATAATGTCTCGTTTGGTGGCTAGGCTTGTGAGGCCTGCATTTCCCCGTAAAGTCCGAGGATTGGAGTTGAACGCATTGCGCCACATATAAGTCGCATGGCATTATTTTGGATGACCTCTAGGCTCTGTAGGTTAGTAGTCGCAGCCGACGCATATGCTTGGCAACAACAGTCTAGTTGGCTGCGAATGTAGGTTGTATAGAAACGGAGCAAGATTTTATGGTGTGCTCCCCAGGTGGTGCCAGTGAGGGCTTTAAGTATGGCGAGTCGGGGTTGTGTCGTCTGTTTAAGGTGTTGAATGTGTGCTTTCCAGGTAAGTGAGGGCGAGTCTAAGTGCATGCCAAGATATTTATGTTCTCGTACGTGTTGGATGGGAGTGTTGTGTATTGTGAGGGTGGGTAGATGAACAAGTCTTTTTTTAGTGAAAATTTGATAATAGGTTTTGGTAGTACTAACTTGAAGGCCCCATTGTTGTGTCCAATCTATGAGGTGGTCAAGTGCTGTTTGCATTGTTGAAACTGTATTAAGTAAGGCGTTGTCTGAATAATACAGTGTTAAGTCGTCGGCGTACGCCGAGAGGTGAACAGGATGGGTGTTAGGCAAATCTGCTAAGAATGCAGCAAAAAGGGTTGGGCTTAGTATGGAGCCTTGTGGGACACCCGTTTGTATTGGGATGTCATCGGAAAACTCGCCTTGTATATAGACTTTAGAGGTCCTGTTCGTAAGATAGGATTTTAACCATAAAAGTAATCTTCCCTGTACGCCTAAACGCGCAAGCTTTGCGAGGAGGCAAGTATGAGGAATGCTATCAAAAGCTCCTTTCAGGTCTAAGTAGAGAACAATACAAAATTTGCTGCTTCTGAGCAACCTGTCCTCTTAAAAAGAACGTCGCATTTGGCCGTTTGCCCGTATGGCCGAATTTGGACGTAATTTGAAAATGAAAAAAATACGAAAATAAATTTAGGATTTTTTTTTTCAACAACAGTAAGTTAAGGGTCCTCTGGTAGGTTAGGTGGGCAGGAAATTCTCATAAAGTTTCAAAATGTTATGAAAAGCGTTAATTTAAAGTGTCCTCTCATAACCTCTGCGCGTACACCGGACGAGTCAAATAGAAAACGGAACAGAACGTCACTTTTGTGAGTCGATTTCATTTCAAATTACGTCCAAATTTGGCCATAGTGCGCATACGAGCCAAAAGTGACGTTCTTTTTAAGAGGACGGGTTGCTGAGAGAGGTGCGGATTTCATGTTCAAGGCAAAGTATTTGATCTAGTGTGGAGCATTGCGGTCGAAATCCAGCTTGGAGTGACGGTATAATATTATTATATTCTAGGTACCATTGGAGGCGAGTATGTACTAGTCTTTCAATGACTTTACTGAGACATGATAGTAGGGAAATAGGTCTATATGACGCAGGTTGGGATGGGTCTATTCCTGGTTTAAGGAACGGAAGAATAATACTGGTCTGCCATTGTGAGGGAATATTTCCGTGAGTTCAGCATAGGTTGTAATAGTTTAGGATAGTACTATGTGCAGTTGATGGAAGATATTTAATGAGTCATATGGAATTCATCCTCTCCAGGTGCCTTGCCAAGAGGTAGGCGGTTAAGGCTAATTGTAGCTCGCTTAAGGTGACATGTTGTCGACGCCTAGCATGGGTAGCAGTATGGCACGGTCATTTCTTGTCTGAGGGGAGTTCTGGGCATGAAAGAAGGGTGTTGAGAGGGTAACTTTAAGACATTCAGCAAGAACATTTGCACGCTCCTGAGGTGTTTGACAGAGTGAACCGTTGATCATCAGGGGAAACGAAGGGAATGTTGGGCGACCTTTAATACTGTTAAATGTAGCCCAGACTTTTGAGTGTGGTGTAGTGGGTGTGAGGCTATCACAAAAATTTTGCCCATGATGCTCGCTTTGCTGACAGTATGGTTTTTGGGCTTCTGCAGTAGCCCGACCGGAGATTAACACAGTTCTGTAGGGAGGGTTGACGTCTTTTTTTGTATGGCTCGTCGGCGTTAAGCGACTGTTCGTGCACATTCCGCGTTCCACCACGGTTTAAGTGGTTTGTTAGACCTATGTCCTGAAGGTTTCTTGAGCATTTGGGTGGCTGCAGAATATGGCCGAGGTGATTGTGGACA
>WNGS01087664.1:0-13529 GCA_020271785.1 Procambarus virginalis
GAGAACTGGATAAGCACCTCCAAAGGATACCTGATCAACCAGGCTGTGACTCATACGTCAGGCTGCGAGCAGCCGCGTCCAACAGCCTGGTTGATCAGTCCAGCAACCAGGAGGCCTGGTCGACGACCGGGCCGCGGGGACGCTAAGCCCCGAAGCACCTCAAGGTAACCTCAAGGTAAGGTACATACATACAAGAGATTTTACAAAGATTGATGGATTTATAGATAGAGCTAGTACATACAATGCCTAAAGCACTATTACGCAAAGCGTTTCGGGCATGAAAAACATTAGTGACTAAATCTTAATACTAATTGAGTATAAATGTGTTGAGAACGAATAAAAAAATAAAGATAAAAAAGGGGGAACATGGCTGAAAAAGGAGCACAGATACAATTAGGTCGAACAAACATCGTTGTTTGAAAAAAAACAGACTTGGGATGACAATAGAGGCGTAAGGTAGGTTACAGGTAATTTATTAGGTAGTGCTTCGTTTTAATCTTAAACTGGTTGAGAGAGGTACAGTCTTTAACATGGTTGGGAAGGTCATTCCACATTCTGGGTCCCTTGATTTGTAGAGCATTTCTAGTTTGATTAAGTCGTACTCTTGGAATATCAAAACATAATTTATTTCTGGTGTGGTGCTCGTGGGTTCTGTTACAACTTTCAATGAAGCTTTTGAGGTCAGGATTGGCATTACAGTTCAGCGTTGTATATATGTATAATACACATGAGAGAATGTGCAGTGACTTAATATCTAACATATTCAGAGATATGAATAAACATATTCATATAAAATCAGATAAACAATATCTGATTTTAGAGAGTATACCAACTGTTTTAGAGACTGTTACGACTCTGGGTTCTTTAGATGGAAACCAGAGGTCAAAATTGAGCTTATTAACGACAATATGGCAGGGCACGCATAGAGAGATGTAGCTGTTTGTAATCATCCCTGCCAGAAGTACGATTATTTGTGTGGCTCACAAAGCATTTAGGCTCTTAAACTTGTTGTGGATTAAGTAACATTGTTATAAGTTTAACTACCCGTAGAATGAGGAAAGTAGCAATATGAGGCATAAGGGGAAGATGTTTTAATGTGTATAGCTGTATGATCAATTGGGCTCTTCCCGGCACCACACACGCATGCGGTAGGGCTCGAGACTGAGACGGTCTTCTCTGCTGACTGCCGTGCTGTTCGGACGCGCTCTCCTCCTTCCTCTTAATTCTTTATTTCTGTGACTTAGTTGGTTAAGTACTCCATTACTCAGTTTGTATATGTCTGGCATACCTATCGTTATATGTGTAGAGTAGTATACCTGGGGTGTAGTAAGGATATTTAAGTTTTTATCGTACCTGTTATGCTAACAGGGGTCCCAGTGTACCACGTGGTCCCCTACCCTAGGCTGACTCTAGTGTGTTATAGTAGAGCTTTACCCTAGCTTGCTTTCAGTGTAAAACCTTGTATCCTGTCTAGGTGGACCAAGGCTTTTAACGTAAGATTGTGTGGTAAAGTTAGTATTAAATTGTTATTGGTGTGATTGTGTATGGGGGGTGTTAAGGGGTTAATAAATAAGTAAGTTTGAACAGAGTATCCCTTATTCCTGTGTGGGAGTACAATGATCATTTCCTAGACTAACCGGGTTTAGTAGCAAGCATTTATTACTGTGGATATATTATTTTGGGGCCAGGCCTTTTGATTCTCCCATATCTTATTACCTCTATTCTACTTACCCTTACCCCTTAATAGTACCAGTTTCCCCATAGTCAACCCACATTTTTTTTATAACAAGTGGGGGCCTGTCCGGGATGAACTATTATTGTAAAAAATTAGATCTTTGAATGCCAAAACTAAAAAATTCTTGTTTCCGCAGAACGGTTGTGTGCTAGCCTAGGGTCCAGCTCACCTGGCGTAGGACATTCATTGCACTGACTGGACACCCAACTGGATCTCTTCACGATTAAGGTTAGTGTGGCCTTGTGTTAGGGGCCGTGCAAATTTTTGTTTTTTTTCCAATTTTAATTTTAAATTTTTCTGTGGCTAGGAGCTAAAATTTTTAGTGATGTCTTCTGACATGCAGAGACTGGCAGAGGAGCCTTCATTGGGGGAAATAAAGAAACTTACCAAGTCTAATTTAGTATTGTTAGGCAAGGAATTTGGTCTAGAATTAAATGCCGCAAATAAAAAGTGGATCTTGTTGAATGAAATACTACAACATTGTATCGATGAAGGACTATTGGCAGAGGATACTCCTTTATGCCAGCCTAGCCAAACAGAAAGTGCAGCTCATACAGAGAGAGAGTTAGCTCTAGAGTTAGCAAGAATAAAATTAGAGGAGCAAAGACTCAAAACCGAGGAGGCTAGAATTAGAGCGACTGCCCCTAGACCTCCACCTACCGGGGATTCAAACCCCAGGCATTATGAGAAGAAGCATAACTTGCCTGAATTTTCAGAGTCGGATCCTGAAAGGTTTTTCAACCATTTTCAGAGATTGGCCCTGTCCATGACCTGGCCAAAGGAAGAGTGGGTGAAAATCCTACAGGGAAGACTCAGGGGTAAAGCCCAAGATATTTTTATTAATATGCCTGACGACGAGTGTTTTGATTATGATAAAGTCAGGGAACGAATTTTGAGGGCGTATGAAATTACTCCTGAAGCTCACCGCCAAGCTTATCGCAACCTTAGGCCTACACACAACCAACCGTTCACGGAATTCGCGACTGATCAAAGTAGGCTGTTTGATAAATGGATTCGCTCGGCTAAAGCCGAAACATTCGAGGCATTGAAAGACTTAGTTTTAAAGGAACAGTTTATAGATAGTATGCCAGACATGGTAGCTCAGTATTTAAGAGGAAGGGTAGAGTTAAATTCTAAAATAGGGGATTTGGCCAAGATGGCAGAAAACTACCAGTTGGCGGGCAAAAGGCCCAATAAAAATAATTTTACCCCACAGAGTAGCAAAACTTATACCCACAGCCAGTCCAGACCAGCTCATTCTAAACCTTTACCTAATGCACCTTCTGTTTCAGACATAACTAACCCTGTTAAATTGTTTAGCCCCACGACACTCAAGAGTGAACCGAAGGGTAATTCGGTTAGTAATGTCTCTTCTCCCCGACGTTTTTGTGGTCATTGTAAAAGTTCAACCCACCATATTAGCCGTTGTTGGCAACTGTACCCGGAAAAAAGACCCAATGCTCTCGTTGTGACACAGGGCTTGAGGCCTTCTGAAGGGTTAGGGAGTAAGACTTCCAACCCACAGTGGTTGGACCTGCTTACCCCATTCTTATCGAAAGGGAGACTACTTTTGTCTGAGGGTTCTTCCTGGAGGGACGTGGTGATCTTCCGAGACACCGGTGCCATCCAGACTTTAATTTTAGAGAGTGCTTTGCAAGGTGCCAATACTCTCGACACTGGAGAGGTGGTACTGGTCGAGGGTGTCACTAGTGATACTCGAGCAGTACCCCTCCGTAAGGTTACCCTGGAATCTGATTTCCACAAGGGTATTTGTACAGTCGGAGTCACTTCGTACCTACCTTTCCCTAATGTTGATGTAATATTGGGTAATGATTTAGCCGGGGATAAGGTAGGGGACTCCAGACTGCCTGTTATGTTGCCTACCCCAAAGGTTTGCCTGGATTCACCCACCGCAGAGGATAATGTTGTGTACCCTGCGTGCGTGGTGACTAGGTCTATGGGACTTAAATGTAAGGGCAGCCCTGTGCTTGCCAAGGTGGTAAATCCCAAGGACACGAGGGACCTTCCGAGTGGTGAAAGCCCAGTGGACCTTGCGGACACATTCATGGCCCGACTCGATGACAGGGCCGAGGACATTGTGGAGAGCCTGCCACTGCCGCCTACCGAGAGTAGTGGGGAGGTGGAGAACACTGTTGAGCCTCGGCCAATGGCATCTGACCAAGGCCTGGATGCCTCCTTGAGTGAGTTACAAAAAGCTGACCCCAGTCTTGCAGATTGTCACGAGACAGCCGTCTCTAGGGAGGAAATTGTAGACGCAGCAACTGGGTACTACTACAATGATCGGATTTTGATGAGAAAATGGAGACCTCAGAGTGCTCCCTTGTCAAATGAGTGGGAGGTAGTCCACCAGGTTAT
Organism: Procambarus virginalis; assembly: GCA_020271785.1. NCBI lineage: Eukaryota > Metazoa > Arthropoda > Malacostraca > Decapoda > Cambaridae > Procambarus > Procambarus virginalis. The sequence goes on from WNGS01087664.1 coordinate 4,112, forward strand.
GTTGCCGACCTGCTATAGAGAAAGAGTTTTGTCAGCTGCCCATGATGATCCTATGGGGGGACATCAAGGCATTAATATTACCTATCACAAAATCTGCAAGTATTTTTCTGGCCCAAGCTGAAAAGCGATGTGGCAAAATTTTGTAATGCATGTATTGCTTGTCAACTTGTTGGGAAACCAAACCAGACTCCACCTAAAGCTCCTCTTAAGCCTATTGTCGTGCCGGAGGAACCATTTTCTCATGTGGTAATGGACTGTGTTGGTCCATTACCTAGAACTAAGTCTGGAATATTTACCTAATTACGATGATGTGTATCACGACTCGTTACCCAGAGGCTTTTGCTGTAAGGAACATCCGAGCAAAGACTGTTGTTGCTCGTATGTTGCAATTTTTTTCCACTTTTGGACTGCCTCGGGTTGTACAGACTGACAATGGTACTAACTTTAAGTCTGATATTTTTGAACAATTTTGTAAGGACCATGGAATAACTCATAAGGTTTCCAGCCCATACCATCCACAGAGTCAGGGGGTCATTGAAAGGTTCCATCTAACTCTGAAGCAGATGTTGAAGACATCGTGCGAGAGTTCCCATACCTTCTGGGACGAGAACTTGCCGTATGTTTTGTTTGCTGCTAGGGAGGGGTTGCAAAGTTCACTGGGTTGTTCTCCTTTTGAGTTAGTCTTTGGCCATAAAGTCCGTGGACCCTTGCAAATGTTACAGGAGAATCTGTTAGGGAACGTAACGTTAACCGAAGGTTCGGCTTTCTTTGCGCAACACCACCAGAGACTCAAGGACTGCAAGGCTGCGGCACTAAAGTATCTTGGGAAGGCCCAAGAGAATATGAAAGAACGGAACGATGCCAAGGCTAAGTTGCGGGTATTTCAGCCCGGTGACCCTGTCCTGGTACTAAAGCCTCGACTGGGGAGCACTATGTCCCACAAGTACGAGGGCCCCTACATTGTGACAGAGAAGACTGGGGACCTCACGTACAAAGTGAGACACTCTGATAAGCGTAAACAGGTAATGCTCGTACACGTGAATCGGCTGAAGAAGTTCCAGGGCCCCAGGCCCATTGCACTAACCAATGTTTCCATTTCCAGTGAGGGAGGGGATGATTGTTCTGGGGACCCAACTAATCTCATTCTCAATAATTCTAGTTCTGTGAATGCTGTGGAGGGACTGTCCCATTTGCAGATGTCCCAACGTGACGAGGTGCAGTCGTTGCTTGACGAATTCTCCAGTCTGTTCGGGGAGGTCCCGACCCAGACTGATGCCATTTACCATGATGTCGAGTTGACGGACTACACCCCCATTCGCCTTCAACCCTATCGGATGAGTCCGGAAAAGAAGGCCATCGTCCGTAAGGAGGTCGACTTCTTGCTCCAGCACGGCCTCATCAGGCCGAGCCAGGGCTCTTGGTGCTCGCCCTGCCTTTTGGTCCCCAAACCAGATGGCTCCTGGCGATTATGCACCGATTATCGGCAGCTCAACAAGGTGACCATAGTGGACGCCTATCCGTTGCCACGTCTCGAGGACTGTATCGACGAAATCGGGAACGCCACGTACGTATCGAAATTCGATCTATCGAGAGGGTACTATCAAATCCCTCTCACTGAACGTGCTAAACAACTAACGGCGTTTGTGACCCCCGAGGGTGTGTTTGAGTATCAAGTGTTACCATTCGGCTTGCGTAATGCCCCTGCCACGTTCCAGAGGCTAATGAACTCTTTGCTCGCTAATGTGCCAAATTGTCGGGCGTATTTAGATGATATTGTGCTTTTTTATATTAATTGGGCTGACCACATAGCTAGGTTACGCCAGTTGTTCACAGTGTTGAAACATGCAAATCTAACCTTAAATGCTAAAAAGTGTCATTTTGGCCAAGGCACAGTGATGTACCTCGGTTATGAAGTGGGCCAAGGAAAAGTGTTACCTCGACAAGACAAAATTAGTGCTATTCTGGACTATCCAGTGCTCAGGTCTAAAAAGGACATTCAACGATTTATTGGTATGTGTGCGTACTACCGACGCTTTTGTCAGAACTTTTCCAGTGTGGACACTCCTCTCACAGATTTGTTGCGGAAGGCCGTTAAATTTAAGTGGTCATCGGACTGTGCAGAGGCATTTAAAAACTTGAAATTGATCTTAGCTTCCGCCCCAGTGCTTGCTAGTCCAAGGTTCGACCGTCCGTTTAAAATTCAAGTTGACGCGTCTGACTCGGGTGCTGGTGCAGTGTTGTTGCAAACTGGGGATGATAAAGTGGAACACCCAGTATATTATTACTCTGTGAAATTTGACAAGGCGCAGCGCAATTATTCGGTGATAGAAAAAGAGGCGTTGGCGCTAGTGCTAACTTGCAAAAAGTTCGAACTGTACCTCACAGGTAATGTAGTAGAAGTGTACACGGACCATAACCCATTAGTTTTCATGAATCAGATGAAGCAGAAAAATAAACGCATCCTCAGGTGGGCATTGTACCTACAGGACTTTAATCTATCTATTATCCACCTACCGGGCCGGCTCAATGTGATAGCCGACGCTCTGTCCCGCTTGCCTGAGTAACATTCATCTGAGCCGCAGGAAGCCATACCAAATGTCATGCTTTAGTTATTTTTTTTTTTGGTTCTCCTGTGACATTAAATATCCCGTGTCCAATTTATTTACTTCCTTTTGTTTTTTTGTTTTTTTGGTGTATGTTTTTCCTTCAGAGAATTCCCTTGTAATTTTTTTTTTTTGACAGAGAAATTGTTGTTTGGTTGATTTTTTATTATGTCATGGATGTCCATTTTATTCTGTATACTCTTACAAAAAAATATGACTACTATTCTAGTAGTCACATTTTTTTTTCTCTGAAGGGGGGAGGAGTGTTACGACTCTGGGTTCTTTAGATGGAAACCAGAGGTCAAAATTGAGCTTATTAACGACAATATGGCAGGGCACGCATAGAGAGATGTAGCTGTTTGTAATCATCCCTGCCAGAAGTACGATTATTTGTGTGGCTCACAAAGCATTTAGACTCTTAAACTTGTTGTGGATTAAGTAACATTGTTATAAGTTTAACTACCCGTAGAATGAGGAAAGTAGCAATATGAGGCATAAGGGGAAGATGTTTTAATGTGTATAGTTGTATGATCAATTGGGCTCTTCCCGGCACCACACGCATGCTGCAGGGAGACGCTCTTCTCTGCTGACTGCTGTGGTGTTCGGACGCGCTCTCCTCCTTCCTCTTAATTCTTTATTTCTGTGACTTAGTTGGTTAAGTACTCCATTACTCAGTTTGTATATGTCTGGCATACCTATCGTTATATGTGTAGAGTAGTATACCTGGGGTGTAGTAAGTGTTATTTACGTTGTATATTACCTGCTATGCCAACGGGGGTCCCCGTGTAACCACGTGGTCTCCTACCCTAAGCTGACTACCCCCAGTGTGTTATAGTAGAGCTTTACCCTAGCTTGCTTTCAGTGTAAAACCTTGTATCCTGTCTAAGTGGACCAAGGCTTTTAACGTAAGATTGGGTGGTAAAGTTAGTATTAAATTGTTATTGGTGTGATTGTGTATGGGGGGTGTTAAGGGGTTAATAAATAAGTAAGTTTGAACAGAGTATCCCTTATTCCTGTGTGGGAGTACAATAATCATTTCCTAGACTAACCGGGTTTAGTAGCAAGCATTTATTACTGTGGATATATTATTTTGGGGGCCGGGCCTTTTGATTCTCCCATATCTTGATATCTCTATTCTACTTACCCTTACCCCTTAATAGTACCAGTTCCCCATAGCAAGTCCCACATTTATTTTATAACACTTGTCCAACGACACTTTGTCATTTATACAGATCACAGAGCTTTAACTCATATTTTTAAGAAAAGAACTAAGTGCCCTCGCATGTCACGTTGGTCTCATGAACTAGCTGCTCACTCGTTCCAAATACTTTACAAGCCTGGTCCATCACATGTTGTACCAGACACTTTGAGTAGAAACATTGCTACTATTAATGTAAATCTGAATATTGAAAATATTTCCAGCGAGAAAATGCGAGAATTCCAGATGAACGAACCAAGGTGGAAAGAAATTATTGAACTTTTAGAGGGAGGAAAATATCCGTCAAAGAAAAGTAATTTAGCAATTCATGATTTTGAAATGAAGGATGGGGTCTTATATTATGTAAAGGGACAGAAGGATCGTGCAGTATTTCAGCTGGTTATCCCAGAAGTATTGAAGAAGTCAGCGTTGAAACTCGCGCATGCGTCTAAGATTGCAGGTCATCCGTGGATTTTTAAAACTCACATGAAAGCCAAGTCACTCTTTTTCTTCCCCGGTATGTTAACAGAGGTCATTAACTTCGTTAAGTCCTGTGGTCATTGTCAAAGGAGGAAAGGTACCCTTAAGGTACAAGCTCCATTGCGAGAATTCCCAGATATTTTGGAACCTTTAGATCGGGTGGGGGCTGATCTGATTGATCTGCATCACAGTCATTCAGAAAACCGTTACGTATTGGTGTTGGTAGACCACCTTTCCAGGTACACCACACTGATTGCCTTGCCTCAGAAAGATTCACGAACCGTTGCAAAGGCGTTCTTAGATAGGTTTGTCACTGTATTCGGTCCCCCTAAAGTATTAGTTTCTGACCGTGGTCAGGAATTTAATGGGAATATTTTCAGAGAAGTATGTAAAATTGTAGAAACCACTTCAGCATTCACTACGGCTTATCACCCTCAGGCTAACGGTATGACAGAACGGACGAATCGATCAGTTAAAGATATGCTTGCAATTCTTGCAGAGCATGATGTCAATTCGTGGGACGAACACCTCCCCTATGTCCAGTTTGCTCTGAACACTGCCATCCATCAGTCCATTAACACCCAACCCCTTTTGCTGTTCACAGGTCATTCATGTAATTTCCCATCAGGTCTGCTTAACAGACATAATATTGCATATGGGGAAGACTACCCATCAGAAGTTGTAAATAAGATGAAAAATGCATGGAGAATTGCAGCTAGGGCTTCCAAGACAGCACGAGATCGCTATGCTCAACATTATGACAAAAAGGTACGACCCCTTGAATTGAAAGTCGGGAGTCTTGTGTTGAGAGTTAATGAGGCGGCTCCCGCCAATCAGAGTAGGAAACTTGCACCTAGATGGCGGGGCCCCTACCGAGTAATTGAAAGAAAAGGTCCGGTTAATTTTGTTATTAAAGGTATTTTTGAGGACCAAGTTGAGAGAACAATTCATATTAATAAATTAAAACCTTATCACGCGAGGGAGGAACTAGAGCTGCCTTCAGCAAGTCTAATTCCTGACCTGTCTAATGATCCAAGTGATGAGTCAGAGGATGAGGATGACCTCCTGTTAAATCTCATCAGTAGTCAAGCTCAATCTTGTCACCCTATGGTAACAAGGTCGCGAGCTGTACAGTAAGTGTAATGATCTCCCCTAGTCAGGTTTAGTAAAAGTTCATATAATCCTGTAGAGGCAATGGTGTGTAGTTACTGATGTGCATGACTCAGGTAGCATACTTGCCTTGCTCTGGGGTTTCCAACTTCCTATTCCCTCAGAGTAATATCCATGCTTCCGCCATTTGTTGTTGACTGTCTTTCTCAGGTCTGACGGTACACCAGTTCCAGCCTCCCAGTCACACGTGAACCAAGGATCGAGATCAGCAGGTCTGGGGATGACCCACCTGGCTGATAAGATCGGGGTCTGAGGCACGTTACATAAAGTCCTCGCCCTTGTACCCGGTAACTCGTCAATTGGTTATCCGGAAGGGGTGACTGACGTACAGTCACCCAGCCGACACCTCACGTCACTAACGAGGTTGTCCCAGTCCAGCCATGCTGTCTTCACGGAGCAGAGTCAGTCACCATCACAACCGTGGGCTAGCTGTCTCAAGGTCACCAACCAAGTCCACCAGCCGCTAAGTCAAGACTGCGGAAAACCGGAAGTGGAAGACGAGTGGAAACGAAGAAGAACGCTAATTGCAACGACTAAGCTCTCTCAAAACCTGCGGTTGCGTCGTCTGTGGAAACGAAGAGGCAACACGGCGGTCCCGGGTACGAACAGCACTACCCCTACAGAGTGCTGCTGTTTCGCCAGAGGAGGTACATCTCTGTATCTCGGCCCAAGCTCAGCTGCACGAGGGGTTGCACGGAAAGGTGTACCGGCCCAGTAGTACCGGGATAACAAGTAAACGTCGGTAGATGACGTCGCCCAGGAGCTGAGGCAGGGCCCACCTGTCCTGTCACCATGCCATCCTCTTCAACGCCACTCGAACCTCACTACCAACGCGAGACATCATGACACGTCGAAGCTGTGCTCTACGGTGGCAGCCATGGTTAACAACAATCCATCATGACTGTTGGAAGCGATAAGAAGAGGTGAACCCGGGTTCCTGTTAGCGGGGTCCACCTGAGCTGACAGCCGCCAGCTGTCAGCTGTCACGCAAGCCGGTGCGGGCAGTGCGAGACCCCCTGTACTGTCCGTAGTTGGCCGAGGCCGGAAATGGAACTTCCAGATGACCAGGATCTCCAAGCAACTTGAGGTAGTCGCCGGAATCTACAGCAACGAGATGTCACCAGGACCGAACGATAGAACTTTTGTATAGAAAAGTTATATGAAATGAACTTTAAGGAATATAGTAAACTGTGTTAACTCGGAACAGTTAGTTCAACTCTCTAATTTTCCATCTGATAGTAACACCTCTGTACACCTTCGGAACGCTCTCTGGAACAGTATTAAATGTTGAAAACTAGAACTAGTGAAATAGAAAAAGAAATCTAGAAAGTGAACATCTAGAAATTGTTACTAGAAAATTACCTTGTCTCTAGAAAAGTTGTTTGAGTGAACTGTTTTGAGAACCATCTAGTAGGATCTCTAGAAACGTTGATCAGTGGGGAACTTTATCTAGATTTTTCTAGATCCGAGATACTGATATTTATATAATTTTTTTAATTTTTTTTTGTGGAGTACTGAACAATAAGGGTGGTACACAGTCTGAAAAATGTGTTCACCCGCTGTTGTTGTTGGTTAAGAGACATGTCTGTGGACATCGAATTTTTTTAATAAAAATATTTTTGTGTATTTTCTTTAGGTTAAGGATTTGGACACGCTGTGGTAGGCAGTTGCCACAGGTGTGGGACACGGGGTCCCTGAGAGGGAATATTTCTCTATATATTTTTGATGGAATTTTATAATTTGTTTTATTTTGATGACATTGATTTCTTTAATGTTTCTATGTGATGTGTTTGATCTTTATTCCAGGTGGAATAATGGGATAGCTGAAGACTATCGGCTGACTTTAGCTAGTTGCTAGGTTTGGATTTGGTTTCTATATCAAGACAGGTATAGGATGTTTGGTCTTCCAGGTAGTTGGAAGGTACAGGGCTGTATCCAAGTGGACAGCCAGGATTATAGGGACGGTCTCTGTCCTTATGTTATGTATTATTTGTGTTTGTTGTATGTATACGTGCTAGGGCACACCTTTGGGGGTGCCATTATTTTTGTTTGGAGGAAACATTATTCTGTTTTATGTGTGTTGCCATTATTAGTTAGGATTAGATAATCATTTCTTTTGTTTGAGGCAATGGGTCAGTTTATTGTGGAGTTAAATGTTGGTTGTGGAGTAATGTTCATGATAGGCCAGGGTTTTGGATAAGAAAAGTGTGTGTAAATTTCTTTACACACAAATTTCTTAATTTCCGAGGAGGGGAGTTGTAATGATCTGGTGCTCAGATCATTGGTTCTCCCTTCCCCCTCTCCCCTCCTTCCTTCTCCCCTCCTTCCTTTTTCCCTTCCCCCTTTCTCCCCTCCCCTTACCCGTCATTCGTCTTCCCCCTTCACACCCCCCCCCCTGTAGCCCATTTGTCAAGGTCCAAGGAGTTGACCTGAGGGGTTGTGCAGCCGACCTCTGTGATACCTTGCGTCCCACGCAATCCTCCCCACTCGTTTCCCCTCTCCATCCCTCTCTCCCCCTCTCATCCCCCTCTCATTCCCTCTCTTTCCCCTCTCAACGGTCCCTTACCCATACCAGGCGAGTCAAGTGTCCCTACCCTTTATCTTGCTGGAGACGGGCTGGAACATAAATAATCAGTTTTGGTAAACATTGCTGGGAGGTGCACTAGTTGCGGGAATCCAATACAGTGGTACCTTGTTCCCATCGCACAGCCGGGGAGTACTGACTCAATCTTCAGGAATTCATGTAGCCTTCCACGGCACCTCAGGGAAGATGATTGGCGGGAGATAAGGGCCAAGTCCTTATTGGCCCTAGAGAGCCAGACCTCAGGCCTAAGTGTAAAATGGTTGGCCATTGCCAAAATAATGGGTGGAGCCCTGGGGCTGTATTAGATGGTGGGAGGTGTAATCCTTCCCAGCAATAAGCTGGTAAAACAAAATTTCATTTAGTGTGTCTTGGGAGTTTTTCGGGACTGGAGGGCAAGCCAGCCCGCGTCCAAAGGGGCTGAGGGCCGCCATCAACATCTTGGCAAAGTGTGCGATTGAAGGTAGTGTGCTCCTACGTTTCTTGCATATTGGTATTGCATTTCCATTGCCTCTTTTATTTTGGTAGATGTTATTAGAGTAGGCTATATGTCAATTGTGATTTAAATATACAGTTACAATAATAAAATAATTGTTAATTTCATCTTGGTGAGTTATCTGTCCCCTGGTGTTAATATATGTTATTCATGCGATTTTCATGTGCTGTGTTAGAACTTCCCTGTGTTTCTCCATTCTTAGGAATAATAAAGTAAAGCGAGAGCCTCCCCCGTTCAGTTCAATAAGACTAAAGTAATCCATTCAATTTCAATCACTGGTCCGTTGAGTTCCCTGATTATCGAGTCCCTTCCTTCCTGGGGACCGATAATTATAGACACATTCATTCCTTTGGAAGGTGGTGGCAGTGAAAGGAAAAGGGTAAGATTAATAATCCCTTTCCTTGTGATATTCCTCATTTAATATTCAGCTTATATTCGTGACAGTCCAGCGAGGGGTCATACTGGTCCGTTATTAGTGTTTGCTGGTTATTAAGTGTGGACAGAGATATTACAATAAATGATTTAATAATATTTCAATTAGGGTATATTACCATTACTATGGTAGACATTACAATGGTAGTACCCATTACAAAGCACTGGCTAAATATCTAGAGTCGACCACCAAATTGGGTCACATCTGACCCGCGCCACATTTATACCTGGCTCCACCAACAGCTAAACACAGAAAACATCTGCCTCACCGCAGCACCAAGGATCAGCTGACGCCATAAACACAACACACCCGCCCTACGGTGCGGCAATCTCCCTCTAACCACACCTCTGTTTCAGTCGCCGCTCCTCTGTCTACAGCACAACGCAACAAGCACTTTTGAAACTCTTATCATGTTCAACATAAACGCCTCTACCAGCATGTGTACTGGTGCAGTCAT
>WNGS01087665.1:0-17292 GCA_020271785.1 Procambarus virginalis
GAGGTTTATGCCCGCCGTTGGAGGCGGTTCGAGGAAATCTACATCCTCTAGGAAGCGAACTTTTATTGTTAGTGTCATCTTAAGTGTTTAATTTTGTGTCTTTCAACTCAGAATCGGTAACTGCTAATCTTAGCAATCAAACTAACATCTGTGACTTAACAAATGACAAAAGGGCCGGGGGGGGGGGTATGGATGAAGGCGATAAACTTTAGTTTCAGAGTTATAAATGGCAAGTTTTGTTGTCTCTCATCCAACTGCGTCTGTCTTCCCTTCTCTGAGGTTGTGGCTCATAATTGTCTCCGATGACCCGGTGGCTACTATACACCCCCACCCTATATATATATAATCATATATATATAAAGCATATATATTATATGATATTAATTTTATATAGTATATTATATATATTTTATATATATAGTATATTATATAATATATATGCAAAACAAAGCCTGAATGGTCCCCAGGAAATAGATAACTGAAAAATCACACCCCCACAGACAGTGACTCGAGCTCATACTCTCAGGAGCAACGCAAAGGTATGTACAGGGATGCCTTAAACCACTTGACCTCACGACCGGACATAAGGAATGATAGCCTGAGCTATATAAAACCAATCCCCGCGGCACCTGGATGGTTATCTTGGCATAGCATTTTACAAAATCACCCATTTTTGGGGCCAACACGTGGTGAACACAAATGCAAAAAAGAAAGATAACATATTATATATTTCTCATATTAGGCTCTAGGGTGCTCACACTGATCCCTGCAAATGGCGCTTGCCAGCTTAGAGTTCCCATATAGCTAACATATGTACTGTGATTAGATATCGATTGGTAGAAAATGCCTCTTATACAACCTACATTGGCTTTTACAGCACTCAGAGTTAAAACATCCGTCTCAGAATACACAGGCTACTGACAGTCCATTCCTGAGCAGTTAGAGTCCTTGTTAGGTTCTGCCTCATAACAGCTTAACATAATTATAAACATTTGGAAACACTATTTTTTCTGGGGAGGGGGTGGGGTCGGATGAAACTAGCATGAAAGCTAAACCCAGTTATTGCTTGTAACTTAAGAAATATGACCCCTTTGTTTTTGTTTTATCAACATTTGTATTCTAAGCCACTCCCAAGACGGAAGTAGAAATTACTTGTTTACATTTTTCTTTTCCAGATTTCATAGTAACTCGGATGTCATTTAAGATTGATATTTAAAAATTAATACTTTTCAAGAACTACATTTTGAGGTGAAAGCTCATAACAGTCTGGCATTTATTTAACGTAGCATTTACATTTAGTTAAGGTTTCCGTACCTGAAATTATGAAAGACATTCTCTTGAGCTAGATGCAAGAGGCAAGGGCTGCCAGCATTCCCAGAGTCGGATAGGCCCCAAAGCCACACATGGAAAATGACAACACATGTGAGTACACCCTTGCTTAAAGTGATATACATGGCAATAATCCACTTATCCCACTAAGCACATTCATCAGGAGACACATGTAACTTATGACCTGTAACAGGAGCATCTATGCCAGTAAGCTGCTGAAACTTGTGATCTTTACTGAGGAATTTTCATGCCCAGTTCGCCTGCTGTAACACTCTTACCCTGATATCAGGGGGTTGGGGTTTAATGAAAATGGTTATTAGCCAAACTGATACTTGATAGAGAGTACAGAGACCCAACACTCATGAACAGTAAAATATGACCTACACGGCAACCCAACTTCTGTTCAGTCGAAAGCAAAGGGACAATAGAGTATTGCCATTAGTTGGGAGCATCAACCTGTAAACGTATTGTTCTTGGAGAGGGGTCAGTGTCACCTTCTTCAAGGGGGTGTGGCTCCAAAAATGGCCGAGTTGTCAGAGTACCACCCACTCAAGCTGCTAGTACTCCCCCCAACTCTCCTTGTTGCAGGATCTAAATCCCCCTTTGTGAGTTATTGTCGATTGTCACCCAATTTACAACCGAATCTCTCTATCCAGGAAGATCATCAGGAACAACAGACCCCCCCCCCCAAAAAACCAGCCTGTTAACATACAACTTTGTTAATAAAAACCTGTAATAACGAAAATATATAAGAATGTATATGCAGTGAGCCTTATATCAGCTGTACCAAACCAATTACGTGCATATTCCCTTAGCAGTCTCCATACATTCATAACCCCCCATATTTTAGGCCTGACTACCACGTCCTACTAACTCTTCAGACAAAGCCCTTACCTAGGCCTCCTCACGGCTTTGAGCACTGAAATAATACTGCAATCTAATATATAATATATATACTATATATAATATTATATATATATTAGTATAAAGTATCTATTATATTATAGTATATATATAATACTATATAATATCTATATCATATTATAATTATAGTATATAAACTAAAGGCGTTTATAGGCGTCCGAACATACCTCGAGTGCGTTCCCGGCAGTATGGGTTTGATTCAATTCTGGGGTGTGAGGTTTTCAGTTGCATATAGTCCTGTTCTCGGGACCATTCAGGCTTATTCGCATATATTTATATATATAATATTAATATTATTATATATATATTATATATATATATATATATAATATATTGATACAGTAATATATATGAGAATAAGCCCTGCCAGTTGCCCCCGCAGGACTATATGCAAATCGAAAATACTACATCCACCCAGAGTGCAATCAAACCCTACTGCATGGTGCAACGCAAGCTGGAGTACAGGGACGCCTTAGACGCTTTAGTTTTATATATATATGTATAAATCAATACTATATTATATATATATATTGTGACGGAAAATGTAGGAGTGTAGATGTTCGGCAGTCTTCTTATGGCTGGTGTCAATGCCCGTCACATTTACAAAAAAAAAAAAAAAAAAAGAGACTGCTTGGCTGTTGTCTGTGGAAAAAAGTAAGGGAAGACACGCAACACACATAGTATGAACAACGAAACTTTAATTAACTGGAAAACAAATTTAAACAAAGACAATCCCTTGGCTATGTACAGTGCAAACAAACAAATAAATAAAGAAAAGGGATATTTACTCTAGGAATAATATAAAGGCAAATTGACAATAATGGTGCTGAGAATATGGGCGCTACCTTAGAACCTCCACCGATAAATAGGACGTGTGTCAGTTAGTTGTTCACAGCTTGAGAGCACAAGGATATTCTGACTTCAATGGCTGGATCAAGCCCAGACATCGACTCAGGTAGAGGGCGCTGAGGTGCAGTGGTGCAGGTGTGCAGTCGGCTGGTCACCAATCAGAAGCAGGCAGGCTGGGAATGGTTGTTTGATGGTTGACGACGGACGAGCCGGCGTGGAGGGAGTGTGGAGTTGGGGGTACGTTTTGCCTCCTGGTCAAAACGTTTTGTGCTACTGGTAGACGTATCTTGAAGGTAGCATCTTATTTTGTATATATGTAAGTAACTTTATGTAGGGATGAGCAGGTTCAATCTCTCTTGAAAGAGATTATCGTCACAACTTTCCCCCGAAGCCTGCTCTTACTGTGTCAAGTTACTTCTTCTGATGGTAGAGTGGTAGGTGACTCTACCTCATAGACTCTGGAGAGGGCGTCTGCTATGATTTTGTCAGAACCCTTGATGTAGAAGATCTCCAGGTTGAAATTCTGCAGATATAAAGCCCATCGTAGAAGTCGTTGATTGTTGAATTGGGCTTGCTGCAAGAAGCGTAGGGGATTGTGGTCCGAGTAGATGGTGGTAGACCGAGCACCTTGTAGGTACGATGCAAAGTGCTGTAAATTCAGGACGATGGAGAGTAGCTCCTTTCGATAGTGCTGTAATTCGTCTGGTGGTGTTTTAACTTGTAGCTGTAGTAGCTAACAGGTAGAACCTCCTCGCCTCGTTGTTGCATCAGGACGCCCCCGATGCCGGTACCACTGGCGTCGACATGGAGGATGAAAGGCTTCGTAATATCTGGCGAGGCGAGAATAGGATTAGAACAGAGCAGAGATTTAAGTTGTTCAAAAGCAATGGTTTGCTGAATGGGCAATGATACCGTTGCTTGGGGCTGGTTAAAGTGATCAATGGTGTCGCTACTGTACTAAAATTCTTCACAAACCTACGGTAGTAGGAGGCAAGACCAAGGAAGCGCAGGAGCTGCATCCTGGTGGTAGGCTGTGGGTAATGCTGGATGGCTTGAGTGTGTACGTTTAAAGGAGCTAGGCTGCCACTCCCTATCACATGACCAAGATAACGCACTTTACCTTTAGCAAAGGTGGACTTGCCCAAGTTGACGGTGAGGCCGGCTTGATACCTGGTTGATGGGGTTCTGGGAGTTCTTCTACTCCCCAAGCCCGGCCCGAGGCCAGGCTTGACTTGTGAGAGTTAGGTCCACTAGGCTGTTGCTTGGAGCGGCCCGCAGGCCCACATACCCACCACAGCCCGGTTGGTCCGGCACTCCTTGGAGGAATAAATCTAGTTTCCTCTTGAAGATGTCCACGGTTGTTCCGGCAATATTTCTTATGCTTGCTGGGAGGACGTTGAACAACCGCGGACCTCTGATGTTTATACAGTGCTCTCTGATTGTGCCTATGGCACCTCTGCTTTTCACTGGTTCTATTCTGCATTTTCTTCCATGTCGTTCACTCCAGTACGTTGTTATTTTACTGTGTAGATTTGGTAATTGGCCCTCCAGTATCTTCCAGGTGTATATTATTTGATATCTCTCTCGTCTTCTTTCTAGTGAGTACATTTGGAGAGCTTTGAGACGATCCCAATAATTTAGGTGCTTTATTGCGTCTATGCGTGCCGTATATGCTCTCTGTATTCCCTCTATTTCAGCAATCTCTCCTGCTCTGAAGGGGGAAGTGAGTACTGAGCAGTACTCCAGACGGAACAACACAAGTGACTTGAAGAGTACAACCATTGTGATGGGATCCCTGGATTTGAAAGTTCTCGTAATCCATCCTATCATTTTTCTGGCTGTCGCAATATTTGCTTGGTTATGCTCCTTAAACGTTAGGTCGTCAGACATTATTATTCCCAAATCCTTTACATGCTGTTTTCCTACTATGGGTACATTTGATTGTGTTTTGTACTCTGTATTATGTTTAAGGTCCTCATTTTTACCGTACCTGAGTACCTGGAATTTATCACTGTTAAACATCATGTTATTTTCAGATGCCCAGTCAAAAACTTTATTAATATCAACTTGAAGTTTTTCAATGTCTTCAGCCGAGGTAATTTTCATACTGATTTTTGTGTCATCTGCAAAGGATGATACGAAGCTGTGACTTGTATTTTTGTCTATATCTGATATGAGAATAAGGAAAAGCAGCGGTGCAAGGACTGTACCCTGAGGTACAGAGCTTTTAACTGCACTTGGACTAGATTTTATATGGTTGACCGTTACTCGCTGAGTCCTGTTTGACAGAAAACTGAGTATCCGGCTTCCTACTTTACCGGTTATTCCCATTGACTTCATTTTGTGTGCTATCACACCATGGTCACATTTATCGAAAGCCTTTGCGAAGTCCATGTATATCACATCAGCATTCTGTTTTTCTTCTAATGCCTCAGTGACTTTGTCGTAGTGCTCAAGTAGCTGTGAGAGGCACGATCTTCCCGCTCGAAAACCATGTTGGCCTGGGTTGTGAAGGTCATCGGCTGTCAGGAGCTTGGCGAACAATCGTTGCAGCTGGAGCAGATGTTCGTTCCAGGTGTTGGATGCTACAACGATATCATCCAAGTAGGCGTAGGTGTTATCTAAACCATGGATGACGCGGTTGACAGCTCGCTGGAAGGTGGCCGGGGCATTACATAGTCCAAAGGGAAGGCGTTCATATCTGTAAAGGCCAAAAGGAGTGGTGAAGGCAGATATCTCCTTAGCTCGCTCTGTCAAACATACTTGGTAGTATCCTTTGAGTAAGTCTAGCGTGGACAAATACCGAGCATTACCAATGGCGTCAAGGATGTCATCTATTCTTGGTAATGGGTACGCATCCTTGACAGTCACAAGATTTAATTTCCGATAATCGGTACACAACCTCACTTTACCTTGCGGGTTTCGGCACCAAGATGCAGGGTGAGGCCCAAGCGGGACTCACAAGGGGTGGCCAGCCCATGATCCAGGAGGTACTGTACCTCAGCACGCATAACTTCCTTTTTGCTAGGGCTGATTCGGTAGAAAGGTTGACGAATCGGCCGGGTATCAGGGAGTAGCTGGATGTCGTGCTGAACCACATTACACTCTTGTGGATCATCGCCGAACAACTTCCGATGTTCCTTGAAGATTTTGATGAGAGGTGCACTATTACTGTCCTGCAAATAGGTATGAAGATCAGTTAGGATTTCCGAGTTGGAAAGCACTGACTCAGTGTAAGTGCTTTCAGGAGAAGCAGGGAAGGTCTCACTGTGGAGTTATGGACCTTTAAATGTGGAGAATGATACCAGCACAGTGGGGGGAGTACCTTGATACTGCTTCAGGAGGTTGACGTGGCACAACTGGGTCTTCCGCCGCCTATCTAGAGTCTCAAGAACGTAGTTGTGGTTGTTTCTGCACTCCTTGATGCAGTAGGGTCCTGAAACTTGTTTTGCACTAGAGAACCTGGGATAGGAAAATATGCCAACACGAAGTCTCCTGGTTTAAATTTCCTTATTTCGCTGCTTTGGTCAAAATGAGCTTTCATCCTCTCCTGAGCTTTCAACAGATTGTCATTAGCAAATTTACGTACTCTCTATAGAATGTGTTTTAGGTTTTGAAGAAACTGGGGCACATTCTGAGGCTCACTGAAGGTGGCATTACGTAGAGAGTCTTTAAAAGCTTTGAGAGGAGTACGGCACTTACATTCGTAGAGCATCTCATAAGGAGATACTCCTAGAGACTCATTGGGGAGATTTCTGAAAATGTACATAATGAGGTCAAGTTGTTTATCCCAGTCCTTCAAGGTTTCATTGCAAAATTTCTTTAGGAGTGCTTTAATTGTCTGATGACTACGTTCAAGAGAACCATGTGAAGCAGGATGATAGGGGCTGGCCAATACCTGTGTGATGTTGAACTCTTCCAGTGTCTTCTTGAAAAGATCACTGGTGAAGTTGGTGCCACAGTCACTTTGAACCTCTCTTGGAAATCTTCAATAAGATCTGGGTGAAGATCTTCAATAAGTGTTTCACCACAGTAGCAGCCGTAATGTTCTTTACTGGAACTGCTATGGGGAATCTGGTGGTAGGACACAGGATGGTAAGTATATAGGCGTTGCCAGAACTGGTCCGGGGTAAAGGACCAACACAGGCTATGATGAGTCTGTGGAAAGGTTCCGCAGGCACCTGGATGGGAGTCAATGGAGCCTTAGGGATAGAGATGTTAGGTTTACCTGCAATCTGACATGTATGACACTGTTGCACGTGACGTTTGACGTCTTTAACCATACCTGGCTAGTAGTAGTCTTGTCTGATTCCGTGGTAGGTTTTGTTAAAACCATAATGAGAAAGTGCTCCGTGGGCCAGGTGTAGAATATCGGGCCGTAGGCTGGTGGGAATCACTAGTTGTTCGACATTGGCCCAATCGTCATCCTCCTTCAGCTTACTGGGACTGTACCTGCGGTAGAGCAGCTCATTCTCTAGGAAGAACCCAGGGATACTGTCAGGTTGAATCTCAGCCTGGAAGAATAATGGTGTTAATGAAAGATCTTCCCTCTGTAACTTACGAAACTCCAACCTAGTAAAATTCGGTGGTAGATTCTGAGGGTCTTGAGAGACAGCGGTAGCAGTAGAGTCAGCTGCTAGCGGTCGTGCAGCTTGTGCACGGGTGGTCACCAAAACCGGAGGAGAAACTTCATCACTTTCTTGGACCTCTGCTGGAACACACTCAAAGATGGGATTATCCATTACAGAGGTACACACCTGGGGTTTGTCCATGATGATCAGGTTGGACGGTTGCAGATCTTCTGCCAAGTCATTGCCCAGGAGAAGTTGCACTCCAGGCATGGGAAAAGGCTTTTCCCTGATGGCGACTTGGACTTCACCGGTCACGAAGGGACAATCGAGGTGGACTCTGGCGAGTGGATACGGAGTGGTAGCAGTGAGGTCAGTGATAAGGACGGTTTCCCCGGTGTAGGTGATGTTAGGCACAGCTGATTTCAATATTATGGACTGAAGAGCCGCTGTGTCTCTCAAGATCTTCAATTTGAAACGTCCCTCGAATCTGTACCGTTGGTAGAGACTGTTCCAGGATACAGGTGTTTGCTGAAGAGAGAAAGATCATTAACAGGAACACCAACATTCATCACAGGCTTACCGGACTTAGGAGGAGTCTGTTTGGGTTTAGTTGATTCATTGCCTTTGTATTGAGACTTCCCACATTTATCTATGGTATGTCCATAGAGTTTGCAACACTTACAATACAATTGAGAGCTCGCTTGATCTGTACTCACTTTATCGTAACTGTACCAAGACTTCTTACTGGAAGGTGGTTCTGGTGTCAGCCGGTGGATGAGGCTGTAGGTGTCAGCCGACTTCGCACATTTGATGTAGTCGGTTTCTTCTTTATCTGCTAAATATAAACGGACGGAAAGGGGTACACGTCTCAAGAATTCTTCAACTAGCATGAGGTTGACGAGTTCTGAAAATGTAGAGACATGTGCTGCTTCCAGCCATTTCATGAAATATGTTTTCTTTGTATTGGCAAATTCTAGAAAGGTGGTGGTACTTGCCTTTGATAATCACGGAATTTTCGTCTGTAGCTTTCGGTGGAGAGAAGGTAGGCGTCCAAAACTGCTTGCTTCAGGGTCTGGTAGTCATTCTCAGAGGCTAAGGTACTGAGAGTAACTGCAGCTCTACCTGTGAGATGCACTCTGAGAAGGGTAGACCATTGATCGGCAGGCCAGCTAAGTTTTTTAGCTAGTGTCTCAAAAGTGGTGAAAAAGACGTCGACACACATATATATATATGTGTGTCGTACCTAGTAGCCAGAACGCACTTCTCAGCCTACTATGCAAGGCCCGATTTGCCTAATAGGCCAAGTTTTCATGAATTAATTGTTTTTCGACTACCTAACCTACCTAACCTAACTGTGGGGGTTTTTCTTTTTTTTTGCTGTCACGACTGCAATGCGTACGTCGCCAATGTACATGTGGCAGACGCTTCACGAAGCTGTCGGAATTAGCAAAATAGAAAATACGAGAGCAACCGTACAGGGCCTGGGAGCAAGGTCGAGTTAGAGTCCTTGTGGGTCTCTTCTCGGACTAGCCTCACCTGGTCCTGCTCCACGTTGGTCGTTGGAATCTCCTCAATGATGTAACACTTTAAGGGACTCCTAGGGTCCTCATCAAATTTATAGTTTAGTGACTTACAGGCAACTCGGTGTTGAAGACACTTAGAGCTGAAGGCTGGAGTAATATTGGCAGTATTCAGAAGTGGTTCAACGGAAACACCGCATAAAGCTTAACAGTAGTTTATTTACTAACTTAACCACTAATACACAGGGTGCTTGATTTACTTTCGATTGGCGTCAGCAAAGCTATGGTTGTATTAGCGAGACTCTTGACGTCTGGCTAATCGACTCGTATCCACTCGTGGAGAAACACCTAACTTAACACAGTTGACAGCCAATCATTAACACGGCAACCTAACTGCCGGTATGCAAAGGGATCACAAGAGTTCCAACCGGATACTCGGTAATGATGATATGCAATAAACACAATAATAATCACACAATAACTAAATGTGTGGTGTATGTGAAGCTCACATTCACAGACGAGTGAAATGCAGTGATACCACACAGATAAACACGCATTCACCGTCGATTCACCTATAACCTGCGACAGGTATAAGAAGGTGAGAACTGTGGTTGATCCCTCAGATCAACACAGACACAATAAACAATGACAAGATCTTGTACTTACAGATAAGGTACCTTTCCTTACGCACTCACTCAGACTCGTTTATACAAGCACTCGTAGGTGGCCTGATAGCTGGTTTCGCTCGTAGACACGGAGGGTACTCGCAGTATCTTGAGATGATTTCGTGAGTAGGGCGTGCTGTATGCTTAACAGACAGACACACGCGCACACACTGGCACTGACGGTGCGTGAGGTGGTGACGTCACGTAGGAGTGAGGGCGGCGGCTGGCGACAGCTAGCGGCGGGCGCTCGAGTACTGAGGTACACGCTCAGATGAGTGGCGGCTGGCGGCTGCTGTACACATGCAGGTACACTGTGGTAAGTCACACACACAGTTACTTAGGCGGCGGCACTGCCTTAGTTCACTCTAGGTCACTCACGACGATCTTTGTCACCAGGGGTTACCTGATACCAGTCTGTTTCGCTCTGGAGATTTGTCACTTTAGGCTTCTAAACAATATATTCCCACTCGTGATTCTGGCGAGTGTGTGGTATATCGCAAAGACGCTGAGTTAACTTGACGGTGAGGGATAGACGGTGATCAGTCTATTGGCCGGTAGAACAGAACACGTCCTCTTGGTATGGTCTCTCTCACGTGAATGAGTTTGCAAGGGTGCCGGGCATCTCGTGGCACACAACACAAAGGAGTTACAATTTGACCAATAGCATTGCAGCAAATGAGCGGGAACCAATCATATAGCTCGTTCGATGAGCAGTAGCAGGAGTGACGTCATGAACACGTCATAGGTTATTCCAACATCGCGCCGGTTGACCCCAGAGGTCAGACGCTGCTGGCGCCTTCCCCTCTGTCTCAGCGGGCACCAGCCATGTACTCACTGACCCTTTGGTAGCAAGTATACTTAGCTCCCTGTATCTACTTCCTGCCTAGACATACGGCGGCCTACGTATTTTAACAGTGTCCTGGTTAAGTGGGCATTCTGGAGATACCCAACATGCTAGGTCACTATCCAGGATTAAGAGAGATAGGCTTTGTGCACGAAGATCTGTGCACTGCAATGCCATTCAAGTCAGCTGTGGGAGCATCTTGGGAGACATACTCCCACACTACCTTGGTTGTTGTTTTTTTAAAAAAAAGACGGCACTGAAGGAGAAACGATTGAGAGTTTTTAATAAAATGGGCGGCTAAAGCGTAAGTGCCCTAAAACTCAGAAGACGAAGGTCGGACGGAGGACGGGACGGGACCGAGTTCTCCCCAGTCCTACCCCTCAAGTGGGGACAGCAGAGGACAGAAGAGTGCTGTGGAATCGCCGAAGAAGTCACCGAGGGAGAGCTCAAGAGATCTTGTTATCGTCACGGCCGGAGATTCTGAGCAGAGTCTTTGGAAGGCGCAAGAGGAGTTCGCGGAAGAAGAAGGATGCGTTGTTTCCACTGCGGGTTAATAGGACACATGGCGCGCGAATATAGACGTCCTAAGCAGCGGGGTTATGTGGCTTTTGTACGGGTAGAGGACCTGTTAGCCGAGGGATGGCGGGGATGGATCCCGTTTTACGGAAGAAGGAGTGCTAACCCTCCGTGCCGTGAGGGAATGTAAGGGTTGGGGTACGCAGACCCCATCACCTGGTAATGATGCTGACTAGATACTGGGTGCAATTTACCCTAGTGAGCAGACCCTTTTCCCAGTACGGGTCACGAGATATCCTGTGTGGTTGAGGCAAGTGTGACCACTGTGGGATTCCCAGTGCAGATGCCCCTACACCACGGTTCCCCCGAGTTCTGTTTATGGATGCCAAAACCTAGTAGTGGGGGTCGGTGCGGACAACTGCCCCACGAGGGAGGCAACAGGTCATTTGGGGAAATGACGCGTGTGGAGGACTTGTCCTACCGAACCTCGTGAAGGTCGAGGAGTGCTTGGAGCACTAGAGGAAGAAAGGCGGAGTGTTCGACGCGTGCGGGGACGAGAAAGGAATCGCCATGGCGGCGTTCCCTGTATGTGCCGTATAACGGGCCGAGGCAGTCCGACGGACGAGGAGAGCGTGGATCTTATAAGGCCGACGCAGGAGACGTCCGTCGGCCTGGGAATGGATCACCTCGTCATGGAAACCGAGAGCGAGTGGAGGGCGAAAGGCAGCCCAGAAGGGGTTGAGGTACAGGTGACACCTCCACCATTCTCTCGGGGTGAACCCGCACTAGGCCTCGACGGAGGTCGCAGCAGGGGGGGGGGGCAGAATTCCTCAAAGTTGATTGGTAAGGTCAAAGAAGGCCGTATTGGTCCAGAGAAAGCTACTCACTTAAACAGGTCAAGAAGGCATTATCAATAGACAGGGTAAACCTGTAGGGATAGAGGTCGGAAAAGCCACTCCAGGTACGAGAGACCAAGTAGCATTGCCAGCCAGGTGCAGAGCGGGAGTGTTGAGTCCGTTGCGCGCTGGTGACTCTGCGGGTCACCTAGGGGAGACCACGATGCGACGTCCAAAGTCGAGAGAAGTGGCTGGGACACCTACAATATCTTTTCTTTTGGGTGAAGAGGTCCAGGGAAAATCCGGCTGACAGTGGAAATATGTTCTTGTCTGAGTGTGTCAGACGAACAAGGACGAGTTGGGGAGTGATGCAACATTCGGTCTTCGCCCTACCGATCGCAGTCGAAGGGTGCGGTCGGAAGATTCCACTCAACCTCAGAGACAGCTCTGAGAATGTTTCTACTATCGAATCCGGAAGACGAGTGGGAGAGACAGCGGGCCCTGTTTGTTGGCCATTTGCAAAGCAGTTGCAGAACCGGTAAACTTCAGGCACAGTTCCAGCTGGTAACGGACGTGAGGTTGTGGCAGCCCTCGGGCTTGAGTAGGTAAGGACAGTGGACGCCCAGTATGACCTTGAAGATGGTCTGCAGAGACATGAGGAGGGTCACACATTGGCGGCTGCAATACTGCCTGGAAGCCAAGATTTCCTCAGTGGAAAAGGACAACGTAGTCGCAGATGGGTTGTCCCGCGTGCACTAACCGGACATGACTCTTATTTTAAGGGGAGGGGTATGTGACGGTGTTCCCCCCCTTCTAATCTTCCCACGGCCTGGCGTGAAGATGTCGGGTCACACTAATCCCGAGCTACTGTTCCTCTCCATTGCAGGCAACAATTGAACATGTGTGGGAGAGAGGAGTATTCTCGAAGGGCCGAGAATTTTGCGAAAATGTAGTATTTTGGCCCTGTGGATAGGCCCCTTTAGGGAGCCATATGGCGCTGGCAAGTCTGTTTTCTCCCGCAAAACTGTGTGACGTCAGTGGCGCCAGACTGCTCACCGTCAGCGACATGACACTAGGAGCCAATGAAAACAACTTTGGGAAAAGTGACGACACATAGGCAAGGGGGTCCGCCCGTGTTGGGCCAGGCGGACATCAGTACTTTCACGACACGTCGACGAGGTAGGACGACCGCGATCGGTCATCTCCTGTCGTAGTGACGGATTTACCGAACCTCGGGGATGTAAGCGTCTCCAGTTGTTGGCACGCGCTCTGTGAAGTCTTCCTACAACCCAGAAGCGGCTCAGATACGGAATTGACAGAATATTGAGCAACAGTTGCTCAGGGACAGGTGCGTTTGCAAGAAGTGGGCCGGGCATCGGGGGGGGGGGGGACGTGTTGTCGTCCGTTGGCAGTTCACCAGTAATAAGAGGCGCTTAGTGGCCGGGCCACCCACAGTGAGGGAACCAGGATTGACAGCCTTGTCAACCAGGTTGGAAACGTGTGATGGACGATCCTGTCGAGTTTGACTGTAACCCCACCTTCGTGGAAGCCCACGAGTCAACGGATTGGATGCAAGCACGTCGAGAATTCTGCCCAAATACCTAGCGATATAGCTAGACGACGAGGGACATTGGACAGTGTGGTGAGCTTCGAGTGCTCTGGGGTCGGGTGCTGTGCGTGTGAAGATTAAGCAGCATCGTCTGGTACGGCTGGTAACTTCACCGTGACTTCGTAGTGTGAGAGGCAGTACGTCGGGGTAGTACAGTGACAAGGACCAATGGGGAAACGTACGACGACCGACCGCCGAGACGTAGGCTGGCTGCCGTAGTTGGGAGGAAAAATGACGGCCAGGAGACCGAGTTTGACCCTGGCGACGTAGGGTAGAGGAAGGAGCACGGACCTACTGTGTACAGAAGCGGCGAGAAGCGACATCCTAAGCGTAGGGCTTGGGTTTCTGGATGGTGAACGAGGCGAGGGGCTGGACCAGGAGCGACAACCCAAACTGTCGTCCTAGGATAGGTGGAAGTAGGTGTTTACAGTTACCCTCCCCATTTTTCCCCTTTAGTTGCTATAATAACCTAGTTCTTGTCAGGGATATGGTATATTGTGAGCAAGTCTCACCTGAAACTAAGTCACAGAGAGCACAGGTGGCGGTGAGCCTGCCCAGTGCGCTCATAGTATCAGTTTACCTATATATCTATGTGTTGGTGGGTGCAAGCACCAAGATTGTCATCAGAGGAATTTCTACTTGTGGACTATAGTAATATCGATACAGTGAGTATTATTATTATATATACATACAGTAGTAGAAACCAGATATGGTGGTATGATCTCTATAATCTATTGATATAAATGCCTGTGGGTCGATCTCTATGATCTATCGTATAATGACTTCCGTGTGTTGAGTCTCTAATGACTATTAGATATAGATGCCTGAAGTGTTGATTGATTGATTTATATATGACATGACTGTGGACTGGATAATCTCATAAACGTGAAGTGTTTGCCAGTGATATCTCTTAAGAGGAAGTATAATTATAAAGAAAAGTTGCATGGATCAAGTGAGTGCATTCACAGTAAATTTTATTAAGAGTAGAGTAATCTTTTGGGTACAGTGAAAAGTCACTGTGCGAGTATTGTGAATAAGATGTTTATCGTGAAGGCCAGTGATATCATAAGTAAGCCATGTGACAGTTGAATAGTTGTTTTGGAAAAGTTAATAAACGGGGATCGTGACAATTAGAAAGCCAGTACTAGGTCTGTTTCCACACAGATCGCGAGGGTCCCGGATCAGCTGAGTCCTGACAGGTGGACACGTGCCGATGTTACCATATCGGGGTGCTTCAGATTATTACGCTATGAATGGAGCAATTGTCATATATTAATCCTGATACATTGATGCATATATATTCTCGTTGTCTTTTAAAGTAAAATACCAACACTCTTTGGTGTTTGATATCATCCCACTCCTTATTTTGTGACCGTGTAATGATATAAAAGTAGAGTGACCTGCCTGATAACACATTATTGGAATTTGCTCTTTGCCACACATGTACACACTGACCACATGCAGTGTTACTGGACACAAGACAAAGCCAGTTGGCGACCTTGAAGGCTTTATAAGAGTTCGGTGTCGGGGTGGGGCACAGATTGAGGGAACGATCCCTCTCACTCATCTTATAATTTAAAGGCCGGTTGTGACACCGACTGGGATACTCTCCGAGGGCCAGCAGTGGAGCCGAGAGGATTGAGGGGAAGACCCGCCGAACGACGGTGAGTAAGGGTTTTTGTTGGAGCAACCAACTGGGAAGGAGATCCAGTCTATTGTTGCTTTAAACCCTTCTCTATATACGAGAACACCGTGAAACCCCGCAAAATATATAATATTATATAATATATAATATATATAGATATATATATATATTTATTCGTATATATATATATAGATATAGATATATATATATATATATAATACATATATACATATATATATATGGTATATAATATCCATATATATATATATATATATATATATATACTAGTCTATATTATATATATATCTATATTATATATATATAATATATAATACTAATTTAATAATATAGTTATCTGTTTTGGGGCGTGTTGCCCCACAAAAAATGAGGTGATTGGATAAAATGCTATGGCCCACAGATGACACTCCAGGGTGCCGGCGGTGAAGTGGTTCATCATAGCTCAGGCTATCACTTCCTTATGGTCCGGTAGGGATGGTCAAGTGGTTTAAGGCATCCTGTACATACCAGTTGCGTTGCTTCCTGGGAGTTAAATGTGTTCGAGTCACGTCCTGGGGTGTGAGTTTTTCAGTTGTATCTAGTCCTGGGGACCATTCAGCATTCTTTGCATTTGTGTTCCCTCACGTGTTGTCCCCAAAAAATGAGGGGTGATTTGGATAAAATGCTCATGCCCAGATGAACCATCCAGGTGCCGGCGGTGAAGTGGTTCATATAGTCTCAGGCTATCACTTCCTTATTGTCCTGATTCGTGATGGTCCCAAGTTGTTTAAGGCATCCCCTGTACATACCAGTAGATTTGCTGTGCTCCTGGGAGTAGGGTTCGAGTCACTTCTGGGGTGGGAGTTTTTCAGTTGTATCTAGTCCTGGGGACCATTCAGGCTTGTTGGCATGTATATATATCATATATATATATAACGATATATATATATATATATATATATATATATATATATAGATATATATATATATATATATGTCGTACTAGGTACGACAGAACTCATTTTTTGGTCTACTATGCAAGGCCAGCTTTGCCCAACTAAGCCAAGTTTTTCCTGAATTAATCTATTTTCTCATATTTTTCTTTTCTTATGAATGATTAAGCTACCTATTTCATTATGTAGGAGGTCATTTTTTTTATTGGAGTTAAAATTACCATAGATATATGACTCGAACCTAACCAACCCTACCTAAACTAACCATACCCTATATTATAGGTTAGGTTAGATTAGGTAGCCGAAAAGTTAGGTTATGTTAGGTTAGGTAGGTTAGGTAGTCGTAAAGCAATTAATTCATGAAAACTTGGCCTATAGGCAAATCGTGCCATGCATATTAGGCTGAGAAGTGCGTTCTGGCTACTAGGTAACGACATATATATTATATATTATAATATATATATAGATATATATATAATATAATATATATATATATATATATGTATGTCGTACTAGTAGCCAGAACGCACTTCTCAGCCTACCCTACTATGCAAGGCCCGATTTGCCAATAGGCCAAGTTTTCATGAAATAATTGTTTTTCGACTACCTAACCTACCTAACCCAACCTAACCTACCTTTTTCGGCTACCTAACCTAACTTAACCTATAAAGCTAGGTTAGGTTAGGTTAGGTTAGGTAGGTATATTATGATATAATATCAGACATATATATATATATATACATATGTCGTACCTAGTAGCACGAACTCACTTTTTGGCCTACTATGCAAGGCCACGATTTGCCTAATAAGCCAAGTTTCCTGAATTAATATATATTTTCTTTCTCAATTTTTTTCTTATGAAATGATAAAGCTACCCATTTCATTATGTATGAGGTCAATTTTTGTTTATTGGAGTTAAAATTTAAAATTACGTAGAGTTATATGACCGAACCTACCCATCCCTACCTAACCTAACCTAACCTCTCTTGTATAGGTTAAGGTTAGGTTAGGTAGCTGAAAAAGTTAGGTTAGGT
>WNGS01087668.1:0-15167 GCA_020271785.1 Procambarus virginalis
ACACCCAGCCTTATCTCTTCACAATTGAGGTAAGTGTGGCCTTTGATAGGGCCGTGCGAATTTTTTATTTTTTCCCAATTTTTTTTTTGGGGGGGGGGCTAGTAGCTAGGATAATTAGTGATGGAGAATTGCAGGAACTGGCAAAGACACCTTCAGTGGTGGAGATTGAGAAGCTGACAATAGCTAAATTAGTGTGTTAGGCAAGGAATATGGCCTAGAGTTAAATGAAACTAATAAAAAGTGTGTTATAACCAATGAAACTTTACACAATTGCATAGACTAGGGCCTATGGCAAGTGATACAATTTTATGCCAGGCCAGTCCAGCTCAAAGTGAATCTAGCAGGATAAAATTAGAATTACAGCTGGCCCGATTAAAACTAGCAGAGCAAGAGGCAAGAGTGGCAGAGCAAAATGCTAAGGTAGAAAAGCAAAGGCTCAAAAATGATTCAAAGATCTTATTCTTTCCAAAAGAATTTACTCTTTACTTTATTTACTCTTATTCTTTCCAAAGATGGAAAGAATAAGAGTAAATACCGCTGTACCACTACCTGCTGGGGATTCAAACCCCAGGCATTATGATAAAATGCATAACCTGCCTGAATTTCCAGAGCTAGACCCTGAAAGGTTTTTCAACCATTTTCAGAGACTGGCCATGTCCATGAACTGGCGAGAAGAACAGTGGGTGAAAATCTTACAGGGGCGGCTTAGAGGTAAATCCCAAGATATTTTTATAAACATACCTGACTGAGAGTGTTTTGATTACAGGCACCAAAGGGAAATCTTGTTAGTAATGTATCTTCTCCCCGACGATTCTGTGGTTACTGTAAACGTGCAAACCACATTACTAGCCGTTGTTGCAACTGTACCCAGGAAAAAAAGATCCAATGCTCTTGTTGTGACACAGGGCTTAAGGCCTTCTGAAGGTTTAGGGTGTAGGACCTCCAACCCACAGTGGTTGGACCTGCTTACCCCATTTTTGTCGAAGGGAAGACTTTTGTCGTCTGAGGGTTCTTCCTGGAAGTACGTGGTGATCTTCCGAGATACTGGTGCCATCCAGACTTTAATCTTGGAGAGTGCGTTGCCTTGAATCTACCAGCCGCAGAGAAAAATGTTGTGTACCCTTCATGTGTGGTGACCAGGTCTATGTGACTTGAATGTAAGAGCAGCCCTGTGATTGCCAAGGTGGTAAATCCCGAGGAAACGAGGAACTTTCCCAGTGGTGAAAACCAAGTGGACCTTGTGGACACCAGGCTCTATTCTGGTGCAGTGGGACACTAGCGCCTATTATGCTGCTAATACCAATACAGGGTGGTGGTGTCACAACCAGTAAAAAATTAGGTATGAGGAAACAATATCATATACAGCACCATGGCATTACTTAAGTTCCTGAGAATACCACCTCACTAAGACATATAAAAGCACATACCACATGGTATAAATGATGCACAACAGTAGAAATGATCCATGGTATACATTAGGTCAACATGACAATAATCCTTGCAGTCAAATAACACAAAAAAGGTCACAAACTCTGGACCGTAACGCCACAGATGCGCTGAAGAAGTGGAAATCCACAATGAAATGGAAATTACACAGTAATTACACATGGTCAACATAATGTTCCTATACAGCATTTATTACATACAATAAGCATATAAGGAGGTTTTTCAAGTTATAGACTGATATCACTGAATAGTTTGAGTACTGTCGGGGTTTCACGGTGTTCTCGTTAGAGAAGGGTTAAAGCAACAGTAGACTGGATCTCCTTTCCAGGTGGTTGCTCCAACAATAACCCTTACTCACCGTCGTTCGGCGGGTCTTCCCTCAAATCCTCTAGGCTCCACTGCTGGCCTCGGAGAGTATCCCAGTCGATCTCACAACCGGCCTTAGATTTGTAAGATGAGTGGGAGCACAGATCGTTCCCTCAATCTGTGGCCCTCCCGACACCGAACTCTTACACAGCCTTCAAGGTCGCCAACTGGTTTTTTAGATGTCCAGTAACACTGCAGTGGTCAGGTGTAATTGTGGCAAGAGCCAAATCCAGTCATATAGTATCAGGCAGGTCACTCTACTTTACATCCTCACACGGTCACAAGATAAATGGAGGGGATGATATCAAACACCAAAGAGTTTTGGTATTTTACTTAAAAGACAACGAGAAATATATATGCATCAATGTATCAGAATTAATATATGACAATCGCTCCATTCATAGCATAATATTCTAGAGCGCACCATATGGCAACATCGGCACGTGTCACCTGTCAGAAATGCCAGCTGACCGGGCCCTCGCGATCGTGGGAAAGACTAGTACTTGTTTTCTAATTGTCACGATCCCCGTTTATTTAACTTTTTCCAAAACACTATTCAACGTTCACATGGCTTACTTATGATTTCACTGGCCTCACGATCAACATCTATATTCACAATACTCTCACAGTGACTTTTCACCGTACCAAAAGATTACTCTATTCTTAATAATATTTACTGTGAATGCACTCACTTGATCACTGAACTTTTCTTTATATTTATACTTCCTCTCACAGAGATATCACTGGCAAACACTTCACGTATATGATATTATTCAGCACACAATCATGTCATATATAAATCAGTAATCAAACTTCAGGCAAATATATATCAATAGATCATAGAGATCAACACACAGGCATTTATATCGATAGATTATGGAGATCAACACACGGGCATTTATATTGATAGATTATAGAGATCAATCCACAGGCATTTATATCAATAGATTATAGAGATCAATCCACAGGCATTTATATCAATAGATTATAGAGATCAATACACCAATATCTGGTTCACTACCAATATATATAATAATAATAATCACAGATCAATAATAATAGTCACAGTAAATTCTCTGATGAATCTTGGTGCTTGCACACACCCACACATAGATATATATGTAAATTGATACTGTGAGCGCTCTGGGCAGCCTCACCACATACTGTGCACTCTGTGACTTAAACTCAAGTGAGACTTGCTCACGACATACAAAATATCCTGACAAGAATATATATAGCTAACTAAAGGGGAAATGGGAGGGAACTGTAAACACCTACTTCACCTATCCTAGGATGACAGTTGGGTTGTAGCTCCTGGTCCAGGCTCTCGCCTCGTTCATCCAGAAACACAAGCCCACACCTTAGGATGTCGCGTCTCGCCGCTTCTGTACACAGCAGGTCCGTGCTTCTTTCCCTACAGTACGTCGCTGGGTTGAAGTCGGTCTCCTGGCCGTCAACTTTCCTCCCAACTACGGCAGCCAGCCTACGTCTCGGCGTCGTCGTACGTTTCCCAATTAGTCCTTGTCACTGTACTCCCAGAGTAACTGCCTCTCACCACTACGAAGTCACTGAAGTTATCAGTCGTCCCGGACGACACACGCACAGCACCCGACTTCAGAGCTCTTGAAGCTCACAACACTGTCAATTCCCTCGTCGTCTAGATATATCGCTAGGTATTTGGGAAGACTTCTCGACGTGCTTGCATCCACTGTTGACTCGTAGGGTTCCACGAAGGTGGGGTTACTGTCAAACTTGACAGGATCGTCGATCACACGTTCAACCTGGTTGACAAGGCTGTCAACCTGGTTCCCTCACGGTGGGTGGCCCGGCCACTAAGCTGCCTCTTATACTGGTGAACTGCCAACGACGACACACGTCGATGCCCGGCCCACTTCTTGCAACGCACCTGTCCCTGAGCACTTGTTGCTCAATATTTTGTCAATTCCTTATCTGAGCCAATTCTGGGTTGCAGGAAGACCTCACAGAGTGCGTGCCAACAACTGGAGACGCTTAAATCCACCGGAGTTCGGTAAATCCGTCACTCTGACAGGATGACCGATCGCGCGTCCTACCTCTCGGACGTGTCGTGAAAGACTGATGTCGCCTGGCGCCAACACGGGCGGACCCCCTATGCCTATGTGACGTCACTTTTCCCAAAGTTGGTTTTCATTGGCTCCCAGTGCCATGTCGCTGACGGTGACCAATCTGGCGCCACTGACGTCACACAGTTTTGGCGGGAGAACAGACTTGCCAGCGCCATATTGGCTCCCTAAAGGGCCTATCCCACAGGACAAAATACTACATTTACGCAAATTTCTCGGCTCTTCGAGAATACTGTTCTCTCCCACATATGTTCAATTGTTGCCTGCAATGTAGAGAACGCTCGGGAATAGTGGACATGACTCTTACAGCAGGCGTGGGAGAATTAGAAGGGGGGGAACACCGTCACATACCCCTCCCCTTAAAATAAGAGTCATGTCTGGTTAGTGCATGCGGGACAACGCATCTGCGACTACGCTGTCCTTTCCACTAAAAATCTTGGCTTCCAGCCAGTATTGCAGCCGCCAATGTGTGACACTCCTCATGTGTCTGCAGACCGTCTTCAAGGTCATCCTGGGCGTCCACTGCTTACCTACTACAGACCGAGGGCTCCACACCTCACGTCCGTTCACCAGCTGGAACTGTGAGAAGTTCAACGGTTCTGCCACTGCTTTGCAAATGGCCAACAAAACAGGGCCCGCTGTCTCTTCCCACTCGTCTTCCTGCTCTACGCAGAACACTCTCAGAATCGTCTTCAAAGTAGAGTGGAACCTTTCGATCGCCCCCTGCGACTGCGGTCGGTAGGGCGACGACCGAATCTGTGTCACTCCCCAGCTTGTCACTGTTTGCCTGAACCACTTGGACTGGAAAATGCTTCCACAGTCCGTTTGAATTTCTCTGGGCATTCCTACCCAAGAGAAAAATCGTATTAGCTGCCCAGCTACTCCTTTTGAGGTCAACCGCCGCATCGGAACAGCTTCCGGGAATCTGGTTGACGCACACATTATTGTCATTAGGTAGGTATTCCCTCTCTTTGTCCTTGGCAACGGTCCTACTCCGTCGACCAACAGACGCTCAAATGCGGGCCCAAACGCTGGAACAGGGACTAACGGGGCCTTAGGTATTGCGGATTGGCTCTTTCCTGCCCTCTGGCACGGTAAGCACGTCTTACAATAACGCCTCACGTCGGCGTCCATACCTGGCCAGTAGAAATGGTCCCTGATCCTATGCAACATTTTGGTCACCCCCAGGTGACCCGCAGAGTCAACAGAGTGTGACAGATCCAACACTGTCGCTCTGCACTGGGCCGGCAACACTACCTGCTGTCTTGTACTTAGAGATGCCTCTCCGGCCTCTATCCTCACAGGTCTCCACTGCCTCATTAGTATGCCTTTATGCCTGTAAAAGTGAGTGGGCTTCTCAGGACCATCACGTCCTTCATTTGCCTCACGGATTAAATTGGGGAATTCTGCCTGTTGCAGCTCCTCGAGCCTAGTGCGGTCCACCCCGAGAGAACTGGTGAGGGTCACCTGTACCTCACCTTCTGGGCTGCCTTCGCCCTCCACTCGTTCTCCGGGTTCCATAACGAGGTGATCAATTCCCAGGCCGGCGGACGTCTCCTCGTCGGCCTTATCAGATCCACGTCCTCCTCGTCCTCCGCACCGTCTCGGAACTACGGCACATACAGGGAACGCCTCCATGGCGATTCCTTTCTCGTCCCCATAGGCGTCGAACACTCCGCCTTTCTTCCTGTAGTGCTCCAAGCACTCCTCGTCCTTCAAGAGGTTCGGGAGGACACGTCCTCCACACGCGTCATTTCCCAAGATGACCTGTGCCTCCATCTTGGGCATCGATGCACAGACTCCCACTACTAGGGTTTGGCATCCATAATCCGAACTCAGGGTTACCCGGTGTAGGGGCATCTGCACTGGGCCTCCCACAGTGGTCACACTCGCCATTCCCACACTGGTATCCCCGTAGTTCTCAGGGAACAGGGCCTCGCTCACTAGGGTAAAGTCTGCCCCAGTGTCTCTCAACATCTTCACTGGGATGGGGTCTGCGTCCCCCATCCTTACGGTTCCTTCACACACAAACGGGTGAATCCTCTTCTCCCCATTAAGTACGGGTCCATCCCGCACCCAATAAGCCATCTGGTCCTCTGTCTTCACGAAGGCTACATTCCCCCGGTGTCTAGGACGTCTACATTCGCGAGCGACGTGTCCGGGTATTCCGCAATTGAAGCAGCGAACTTTCCTCGTTGGTGACCATCCACCGCCGCTCGCCCTTGCCACATTTCCTGAGGCCGACGTCCCGAAGGTCTTTCTCGCACCATCTGTCGACCCCTTCGTCACAGCCACAGCTCCCGAGCTCTCCGTCGGGGACTTCTTCGACGGTTCCACAGCACTCTTCTGTCCCCTACTATCTCCACTCGAGGGGTAGGACTTGGGAGAACTCGGTCCTGTCCTCCATCCGTCCGACCTTCTATTACTTCTCCCATAGCTAGAGAATACGGGCGGTCGGTGCTGTCCCTCTCGACGTGGACGTAACGCTTCTTCTAGCATGTCTGCTCGATCGGCCGCGGCTCTCAGGTCCTTGATGTCCGCCTCCTTTACTCTCACCCTAATCTCAGGAGAGAGCACGGACATAAACTTTTCCATGACCATCAGCCCCTTGATGTCTTCAGCCGATCTTGCTCCTTCTGACTCCAGCCATTTCACGAATTTCCTCTCCATGTCCCTCGCCGTCTCCGCATACGATTTTCCTGGCGATCGGGTACATTCTCTAAACCTTTTCCTATAGCACTCCGGCGTCAGCTTGAACGAATGGAGCACGGCCCGTTTTACTGCATCATAGTTGGTACACTCCTGGAGGTCGAGCATGTTGTAAGCTTCACGAGCTTCACCAGTGAGCCTTCCTTGAACTAGCTCCGCCCACTCTGCCCTCGGCCACTTCTTCAACGTAGCGACCCTTTCGAAATGCTCGAAGAAGCCCTCAGCCTCATTAGGCACGAAGACGGGCAAATCCCTCTCTCTCACTCGGCGGTCTTCCGGCTGTTGTGGTGGGGTAGTTGGAACTAGTCCTAGCTCAGCTCGCTTCAGCTCAATCTCCTTGTTCGCTTCAACCTCCTGCAGCTTCGTCCTAGCTTCTATTTCGCGCTCCTTCAGCTGTGCCTCTCGTTCTTCTCTTCGCTGCTGTGCTGTGCCTCTCGTTCTTCTCTGCGCAGCTGTGCTTCTCTCTCTGCTTCCTCGCGCCTCAGCTGTGCTTCTCTTTCTTCTCTGCGCAGCTGTGCTTCTTCTCTTTCTGCTTCCTCACGCTTCAGCTGTGCTTCTCTTTCTTCTCTGCGCAGCTGTGCTTGTGCTTCCAGCTGCAGCTTCATTATTTCTAGCTTGATACTGCGCCTGCTGCCACTGGATCCCCGGCTGCTGCCACCGGTACTCAAGTTCTCTCCTCCACTGGCAGGTGTCTGTGGCCGTTCCTCTCCTAAGGCTTCATCACGTGCCTTGAGCTGTGCCATGATCTCAAGTCTTCTTTCTCCCACTTTGGAAGCTCTCAACTTGATCCCAAAGTGGTCGGCGATCGTCTGCAACTGTGCCTTGGTGCACTCCTCCAGTACTTGCTCGTCTCTCGTGTCTATAAACCTGGCTACTTTATCACCCTCCATCTTGTGACAATGAGTGAAAACCTAGGCCTGATATTTAATACCACAATTACCACCTTGATCTTGCTCTTATCCTGGCAAGGTCGCCAATGTCGGGGTTTCACGGTGTTCTCGTTAGAGAAGGGTTAAAGCAACAGTAGACTGGATCTCCTTTCCAGGTGGTTGCTCCAACAATAACCCTTACTCACCGTCGTTCGGCGGGTCTTCCCTCAATCCTCTAGGCTCCACTGCTGGCCTCGGAGAGTATCCCAGTCGATCTCACAACCGGCCTTTAGATTGTAAGATGAGTGGGAGCACAGATCGTTCCCTCAATCTGTGGCCCTCCCGACACCGAACTCTTACACAGCCTTCAAGGTCGCCAACTGGTTTTTTAGATGTCCAGTAACACTGCAGTGGTCAGGTGTAATTGTGGCAAGAGCAAATCCAGTAATATAGTATCAGGCAGGTCACTCTACTTTATATCATCACACGGTCACAAGATAAATGGAGGGGATGATATCAAACACCAAAGAGTTTTGGTATTTTACTTAAAAGACAACGAGAAATATATATGCATCAATGTATCAGAATTAATATATGACAATCGCTCCATTCATAGCATAATATTCTAGAGCGCACCATATGGCAACATCGGCACGTGTCACCTGTCAGAATGCCAGCTGACCGGGCCCTCGCGATCGTGGGAACAGACTAGTACTTGTTTTCTAATTGTCACGATCCCCGTTTATTTAACTTTTTCCAAAACACTATTCAACGTTCACATGGCTTACTTATGATTTCACTGGCCTCACGATCAACATCTATATTCACAATACTCTCACAGTGACTTTTCACTGTACCAAAAGATTACTCTATTCTTAATAATATTTACTGTGAATGCACTCACTTGATCACTGAACTTTTCTTTATATTTATACTTCCTCTCACAGAGATATCACTGGCAAACACTTCACGTATATGATATTATTCAGCACACAATCATGTCATATATAAATCAGTAATCAAACTTCAGGCATATATATATCAATAGATCATAGAGATCAACACACAGGCATTTATATCGATAGATTATGGAGATCAACACACGGGCATTTATATTGATAGATTATAGAGATCAATCCACAGGCATTTATATCAATAGATTATAGAGATCAATCCACAGGCATTTATATCAATAGATTATAGAGATCAATACACCAATATCTGGTTCACTACCAATATATATAATAATAATAATCACAGATCAATAATAATAGTCACAGTAAATTCTCTGATGAATCTTGGTGCTTGCACACACCCACACATAGATATATATGTAAATTGATACTGTGAGCGCTCTGGGCAGCCTCACCACATACTGTGCACTCTGTGACTTAAACTCAAGTGAGACTTGCTCACGACATACAAAATATCCTGACAAGAATATATATAGCTAACTAAAGGGGAAATGGGAGGGAACTGTAAACACCTACTTCACCTATCCTAGGATGACAGTTGGGTTGTAGCTCCTGGTCCAGGCTCTCGCCTCGTTCATCCAGAAACACAAGCCCACGCCTTAGGATGTCGCGTCTCGCCGCTTCTGTACACAGCAGGTCCGTGCTTCTTTCCCTACAGTACGTCGCTGGGTTGAAGTCGGTCTCCTGGCCGTCAACTTTCCTCCCAACTACGGCAGCCAGCCTACGTCTCGGCGGTCGTCGTACGTTTCCCAATTAGTCCTTGTCACTGTACTCCCAGAGTAACTGCCTCTCACCACTACGAAGTCACTGAAGTTATCAGCCGTCCCGGACGACACACGCACAGCACCCGACTTCAGAGCACTTGAAGCTCACAACACTGTCAATTCCCTCGTCGTCTAGATATATCGCTAGGTATTTGGGAAGACTTCTCGACGTGCTTGCATCCAACTGTTGACTCGTAGGGTTCCACGAAGGTGGGGTTACTGTCAAACTTGACAGGATCGTCGATCACACGTTCAACCTGGTTGACAAGGCTGTCAACCTGGTTCACTCACGGTGGGTGGCCCGGCCACTAAGCTGCCTCTTATACTGGTGAACTGCCAACGACGACACACGTCGATGCCCGGCCCACTTCTTGCAACGCACCTGTCCCTGAGCACTTGTTGCTCAATATTTTGTCAATTCCTTATCTGAGCCATTCTGGGTTGCAGGAAGACCTCACAGAGTGCGTGCCAACAACTGGAGACGCTTAAATCCACCGGAGTTCGGTAAATCCGTCACTCTGACAGGATGACCGATCGCGCGTCCTACCTCTCGGACGTGTCGTGAAAGACTGATGTCGCCTGGCGCCAACACGGGCGGACCCCCTATGCCTATGTGACGTCACTGTTCCCAAAGTTGGTTTTCATTGGCTCCCAGTGCCATGTCGCTGACGGTGACCAATCTGGCGCCACTGACGTCACACAGTTTTGGCGGGAGAACAGACTTGCCAGCGCCATATTGGCTCCCTAAAGGGCCTATCCCACAGGACAAAATACTACATTTTCGCAAATTTCTCGGCTCTTCGAGAATACTGTTCTCTCCCACATATGTTCAATTGTTGCCTGCAATGTAGAGAACGCTCGGGAATAGTGGACATGACTCTTACAGCAGGCGTGGGAGAATTAGAAGGGGGGGAACACCGTCACAGTACATCAATACACCAGCCTCAGTACGCGTGGTCATAATAACCCCCAAACAAAAACTTCTCCACACAACCTTCAGCAGCATCTTCACCATAAAACTTCCTGTAACTTCTTCACCATACAACTTCCTGCAGCATCTTAACCATACAACTTCCTGCAGCATCTTCACCATACAACTTCCTGCAGTATCTCGACCACAATTCAAAACATCTCCACTCAACCCCTAGCAGAATCATCACACAGCAGCTTCTTTACCACTCAACCTTCATCATCTTTACCACACAAACCGCATCAGCTTCTTCATCATACAACTCCCAGCATCATCATCACCACACAACCTGTACTTGTTATGGTCAGAGAGATAAGACCTCGATATATATATCTTAAGGGAGTAACTTACAGCATCACTGGAACACATAGCCTGGCCACATATCAATCAAGGTACTAGGGGAGTAAATGCCTAGCAACAAATTTTCCAGTTCACTAGCATTAAGAACCTTCCACAACAGTAATAAATAAAACACTATTAATATCATACACACTAACACTATATATCCAGCTTCTCAACAACTGGGCATTGTCAATTAAATATAGGTCTGTAAATTGCATCAATCAACACAAGCTGATACCTGGTACTTTGCCTGGTGCAGTGGAGCACTAGTGCCTATATGCGCCAAATACCAACACGGGTGGTGGTGTGTCAACCAATGACATATGAGTTAAGAGGAATCATACCACATACAGCTCCTTGGCATTTCACAAGTACCTCAAAATATATCACCTCACTAAGACATAAAAATCACCTACCACCTGGTATACATAATGGACAACAGCAGAAAATGATCCATATAAATACATACAGTTACATGGGTATAACTCTAGCAGGCAACACTACCCAAATAAGGACACAAATCACAGACTAAACCCTAACAGGTCCGCTCGCCTGAGGAGATCAGAGAACAGTGACTTCTTGAGGCAAGCTTGCCGAGAGGCGATACTGTAACCAACTCCAATAAGTCAACTGACCTTCAACTTTCAAATCTCGCTAACTCATTACAATACAAACTCACTCAGAAACTTCTAATTCACTATACAACAACCTCAAGAGTATAAGGCACAGCCTTACATAATGATATATAATAATAGTTCAATACATTAAAGAAATTATCATGAAATACAAAATAAGTACACAAAGAATTCACATATATAAGAGATGGCAACACTGGCAAGTCCATCACAGGAGGAGAGGGTAGGGGAGGGGGGGGGGGGGTTGGGCGGATTCAACGACATTCGCCAACGGTTATACATAAGCATACAAAGATAATAAATATATTAAATATATACAATATGTGTATCATAAGATTGTCTAAGTGGAAAACGTTTCACAGTGCCATAATTTCATATAATGTACTGACAATGGGACAATGCTAAAATGGAATCTTCTCAGTATACATGTGATAAATACATATGGAAACTAAATGTATACACTCTCTAACATGGTCCACATAATGTTACCTATATAGCATTGATGTAGCATTACTTACAATAAACATACAAGAATGTTTTTCAAATCTATGACACAAGGCTACTGCTATAACTAGACATCTAATATATATATCCACAATTACATGTCATACATCATTGATACAGAATTAATATAGACTTGGGAATGTATGTCAAACATTGACAATATATGAAATAAGAATAATATATGGTAACATGAGTTTACATCATATACACAATATTTGTGATACGAGGCTATCAACCAAGATATCACTGTATAGCTTGAGCACATTCATACACCAATCTCAGTATGATCATACTGGTGTATATGTGGTCATAACATCCCTCCATCGCAAGAAATGAGCACAATGTGAGACACAGTGTACACATTCTTACAGACAGGGAGCAGGTCGGCCGAGCGGACAGCACGCTGGACTTGTGATCCTGTGGTCCTGCGTTTGATCCCAGGCGCCGGCGAGAAAAAATGGCCAGAGTTCTTTCACCCTATGCCCCCTGTTACCTAGCAGTAAAATAGGTACCTGGGTGTTAGTCAGCTGTCATGGGCTGCCTCCTGGGGGTGGAGGTCTGTTTGAGGACCGGGCCGCGGGGACACTAAAAGCCCCGAAATCATCTCGAGATAACCTGACATAGACAGCAAAAACACATCATGAATAACACATAAATATTCACAATAATCTTCATAAGCTGCACAAATATAAGGTGCAAGCACAATTACAGCATCAACTACTACAATATATAAACATATAATAAGAATATCACATCATTAAGTTTTAAATCAATTACCAGTAACTCAGCACTTACAAGTAATTACAATCATTTTCTCATCAAGTAAATCAGGAAATTTAGGGTGGTTCTTCACATAGGTTTTCTCAGGGAAAACATCTAGATAAAGCATCAGCCAGAACATTTAACTTGCCAGGAATATGATGAATATGGAGATTGAATTCCTGTAAATACAAAGACCACCTCAAAATTTTTGATTATGGATTTCATTCTGTCAATAAAGGTTAAGGATTATGGTCGGTATATACATCAACCTTATTTCCATGTAAATATACCTCAAACTTCTTGCATGCCAACACAAGAGCATAAGCCTCCTTCTCAACAACAGAGTAATTTCACTCTGTACTAGAGAACTTTCTCGAAAAATAGTATACAGGATGCTCGACATTATCACATCCATTCTGGAGTAGGGCAGCACCTGCACCCAATCAGAAGCATCTATATACATGATAAAAGGCTTAGTAAAATCAGGACTAGCGAGGACTGGAATGAAGATAAGATACTTTTTAACCCATCAAAGGCTTCTTGACACTGGGTAGTCCACTTAAATCTAACTCTCTGCTGCAACAAATCAGTCAGAGGTGAAGCTACCATAGAAAAGTTCTTACAATACCTACGATAATAGGCACACATCCCTAAAAATCGCTGAACCTGTTTTTGTTAGTCAAGATAGGATAATTACAATGGCATTAATTTTATCACATAGAGGCATCACCCTACCTTAACCAACCTCGTGCCCTAGATAAACAATTGTACCTCTAGCAAAGTTACATTTCTTTGGGTTAACAGTAAAATTGGTCTCTTGCAACTTAGCAAACAACAAATTAAACCCTGCAAATGTTCTTGCCAGTAGTGAAGTTGAGGACTACGACGACGCGCGCCATCTGGCAGGTGGGCCCCTGTGACTAGAACCGTGCACACCATCTGGCCAGGTGGGCCCTGCGACTACAACCGCGCGCACCATCTGGCCAGGTGGGTCATAATGGCCAGGTGGGTCAAAATGGCAGGGGAGCGCACGGACTAGTCGCAAGGGGTTTTGGGGAATTTTCCCGGAAGTTTGGCACGCACCGGACGCGTATGAGCGTCTGGTGATGGGTTATGCGGTCAGAGAAGATGGGGATTATGTTGTGGGGGGGGGGTAGGAGAGTATATGGGGGTATGTGGTAGAGTATGGAATATGAGGATATGTGCTTCCCCGGAAGTTTCGATGCGTGGCGTCCGGCCAGGCGTCAATTGAGAGAATGTCATGTTAGGTAGGGGTTGGAAGCTATGTTGTTGGTATGCGGACATGTAGGGAGGGAGGAGGAGTATGTAAGTTATGTTGTGGTGGAGAGGGGGGAGCCCCACATACCAGAGAGAATAACAATGACGTCCATTAGTTCCCCCTACAAGAGTCGGAAGTGACAGGAGGGTAGGAGAGAGAGAGAGAGAGCATCCTCTTGCGGATGTGGTCCATTACCCTTAATAGTTTTTCAAAGTCTGCAGAGGGTGTGTGTGTACTGTCCACCTTTCAGTGGGTAACTGAAGAGTATTTCCATGTAGCTAGTGTGATCATATCTTCCCTCCCAACCCAATTCCCCTCAGCCCCCCCCCTTCTCGTCAGGGGCAAGTCGCATCTATCATGAGTCTGGAGGACTCCTTTGAGAGTTAAGACATACCAAACACCTCAGCTAGATTGTTGCGTTTTCTTGCTAGTGAAATGAAAGAATATATGCAATAAACGAGGGAAAGTAAACACTTTATATAAATTTATTTCTTTTATTAAACACTTAAGCGATTTACAACGATAATATAATAATAATAATAAATATAATAATAATAATAATAATAATAATAATAATAATAATAATAATAATAATATAATAATAATAATAATAAGACTTCTTGATGCTTTAGCCGTCAGGTAGATGGGAGAGGTATTCTTCCATTCCATCGAAGCTTCTTGTTATCTAGTCAATCATTCAATCTGTAGAAAGGGTTTAGGTAGTAGACAGATTGTGAGTCATTCATCCACTACATCGAACCTTCCCAGCACGCTAGTCAACCAGCCATTCGGTAGAAAGGGGAAAAGGTTATAAGTTTTTGTTGTTGTCAATGTTGTAAAAAAAAAAATACAGACATTATTATGTTCATCATGCAATCCTAACATAAAGTATTACTCACTGCACTATCATCCTAGCCAACTTCGTCACACAGTGTTTCACACTCAGCATCAGTACCGTTTAAGCAGAATGTTTGCTTACAACAGGCATTTTCATCTGAGCATAATTGAATTTCATCACTTTTCATCGTCTTGTGAAATGACCATATTTAAATGCTTCATCAAAGTGAAGCAGGGCGGTCTCTAAGCTTAGTCTGGAAAAATGATAGGCAAAATAAACGGCGTAATCCCCACAGAAGTAACTATTCAGGGATTGTATCCTTTTCTTCATAATATATAGGACATAGTTTGGAAGTAGGATAAAACTCTTCGAAATATCTTGAATAAGATCCTATTGCAGGATTAGCGTAACTGTCTAGTATAACTATCTCACTTCTACCTTCATCCTTATTACATAGAATGTTATCCAATGTTATTTTCTTGTGAAATTTACCATATTAAATGGTCATCAAAGTGCAAGCAGGGCGGTCTCTAGCTTAGTCTGGAAAATGATAGGGCAATAAACGGTCGCGTAATTCCCACAGAAGTAACTATTCAGGGATTGTATC
>WNGS01087670.1:0-11396 GCA_020271785.1 Procambarus virginalis
CGACAGTAACATAAGAAAGACTCTTGACCAACACGTATGCAACCTACAAGGAACAACACCAGAGTTGTACCGGAAATAAATGAACAACAACAACATCGCTAAGAGGGACCCTCCAGTGTCCGTGTGTCCCCGAGTCCCAGGCAGGCGGAGGGACCCCCAACCTACATTAGCATGAAGTTAAGGCGCTCTCCGGGGTGAAGCGACCCTTAATCTACTCACCGGAGCAGTTCCGGACGGTTAAGATGGTAGAATGAAGATATTTACATAAGGAATAAAAATTACGAACACAGAGACCTGATAAACTGTTCACGGGAAATAATGATATCCAATCAACGGTTCCCAAGACATAATGATATCCCAATCAACAGTTCCCAAGAAATAATGATATCCCAATCAACGGTTCCCAAGACATAATGATATCCCAATCAACTGTTCACAAAAAATAATGATATCCAATCAACGGTTCTCAAGAAATAATGATATCCCAATCAACGGGTCCCAAGAAATAATGATATCCCAATCAACGGTTCCCAAGAAATAATGATATCCCAATCAACGGTTCACAAGAAATAATGATATCCCAATCAACGGGTTCCAAGAAATAATGATATCCCAATCAACGGTTCCCAAGAAATAATGATATCCCAATCAACGGTTCCCAAGACATAATGATATCCCAATCAACAGTTCCCAAGAAATAATGATATCCCAATCAACGGTTCCCAAGAAATAATGATATCCCAATCAACGGTTCCCAGGACATAATGATATCCCAATTAACTGTTCACAAAAAATAATGATATCCAATCAACGGTTCCCAAGAAATAATGATATCCCAATCAACGGTTCCCAAGACATAATGATATCCCAATCAACTGTTCACAAAAATAATGATATCCAATCAACGGTTCCCAAGAAATAATGATATCCCAATCAACGGTTCCCAAGAAATAATGATATCCCAATCAACGGTTCCCAAGAAATAATGATATCCCAATCAACGGGTCCCAAGAAATAATGATATCCCAATCAACGGTTCCCAAGACATAATGATATCCCAATCAACTGTTCACAAAAAATAATGATATCCAATCAACGGTTCCCAAGAAATAATGATATCCCAATCAACGGGTCCAAGAAATAATGATATCCCAATCAACGGTTCCCAAGAAATAATGATATCCCAATCAACGGTTCACAAGAAATAATGATATCCCAATTAATCCTTAATATCGCAGAGGCACGTTCATCACTCTGTTATCTGCTCTGGTCTTTCTTGAGTTTAAACTTATCTACTTTATTTCCATTATTTTGCGTACGATTTTTGTGTTGATGTATTTGCAACCATACATTTATTACCCCAACCCGTTACTTGATATCCTTTTGTCCGTTATATGCTTTAATCATGCAATATCTTGTAGGATATCTTTCAACAGACTGTCATTTAATATATACAAGCTTTTTTGTAATTAATCTTTATATGGAAGATTTCCTATTTTTTGGGGATTAAATTTGTTATCCTCCTGGAGGGGGCTCTTCCATGTCTTACCCACCGATGGAAATCTTTCTTGTATGTTTATTTTTATTTATATATACAAGAGTTCTTACATTCTTGTACAGTAGCACGTGTAGTGTTTGGGGCAAATCTTTAATTCTAATATTCCCCGGAATACGACCCGCAAAATCGTTTAACAACCTGGGGCCAGATTCACCAAAGCACTTACGCAAGCACCTACGAACGTGTGCATCTTTCCTCAATCTTTGACGGCTTTGGTTACATTTATTAAACAGTTTACAAGCATGAAAACTTCCAATTCGACTGTTGTTATTGTCATAAACAGCCTCCTGGTGCTTCGGAGCTCATTAACTGTTTAATAATTGTAAACAAAACCGCCAAAGATTGAGAAAAGATGTACAGGTTCGTAAGTGTTTGCGCAAGTGCTTTCGTGAATCTGGCCCCTGGTACTAATGAGGTACCTGGTACCTCTAGTACCAATGAGGTACCTGGTACCATGAGGTACACATATTTATCACATATAAAGAGATCTTTCGAAGTTAATCTCGTGTTAGGCAATTA
Organism: Procambarus virginalis; assembly: GCA_020271785.1. NCBI lineage: Eukaryota > Metazoa > Arthropoda > Malacostraca > Decapoda > Cambaridae > Procambarus > Procambarus virginalis. The sequence goes on from WNGS01087670.1 coordinate 2,078, forward strand.
ATGTCTCGTCGACTGATGTAGGACTTCCGTGTGTGGCTGTTTTTGTTGTCTACGCGAATGATTTCTTAATCATTTGCGAGTTTTGAGGGACTCATTAACAGCAGTGTTTGGGTGTCTCACACCCTGGAGAGGAACTCCATAGTGTCTCACACCCTAGAGAGGAACTCCATAGTGCCTCACACCCTAGAGAGGAACTCCATAGTGCCTCACACCCTAGAGAGGAACTCCATAGTGCCTCACACCCTAGAGAGGAACTCCATAGTGCCTCACACCCTAGAGAGGAACTCCATAGCGCCTCACACCCTGGAGAGGAACTCCATAGTGCCTCACACCCTAGAGAGGAACTCCATAGTGCCTCACACCCTAGAGAGGAACTCCATAGTGCCTCACACCCTAGAGAGGAACTCCATAGTGCCTCACACCCTAGAGAGGAACTCCATAGTGCCTCACACCCTTGAGAGGAACTCCATAGTGCCTCACACCTTGAGAGGAACTCCATAGTGCCTCACACCCTAGAGAGGAACTCCATAGTGCCTCACACCCTAGAGAGGAACTCCATAGTGTCTCACACCCTAGAGAGGAACTCCATAGTGCCTCACACCCTAGAGAGGAACTCCATAGTGCCTCACACCCTAGAGAGGAACTTCATAGTTCCTCACACCCTAGAGAGGAACTCCATAGTGCCTCACACCCTGGACAGAACCCCAGTGTCTCACACCCTGGACAGAACCCCAGTGCCTCACACCCTGGACAGAACCCCAGTGCCTCACACCCTGGACAGAACCCCAGTGCCTCACACCCTGGACAGAACCCCAGTGCCTCATACCCTGGACAGAACCCCAGTGCCTCACACCCTGGACAGAACCCCAGTGCCTCACACCCTGGACAGAACCCCAGTGCCTCATACCCTGGACAGAACCACAGTGCCTCACACCCTGGACAGAACCACAGTGCCTCACACCCTGGACAGAACCCCAGTGCCTCACACCCTGGACAGAACCCCAGTGCCTCACACCCTGGACAGAACCACAGTGCCTCACACCCTGGACAGAACCACAGTGCCTCACACCCTGGACAGAACCCCAGTGCCTCACACCCTGGAGAAAGTCATCCACTTCCCCCCACCGTCGCGACGACTCGCGTAGTTACCCCATGACATCTTGCCTCCTCCTCTGAGAAGCAAATTACGCTTGGACTAACGATAAGAACTCCCACCCCAGTACCTGTCCGGAGCCCTGGGCCTGTTATCTGCAGGAAGTGATGGCTGTGGAACCAGTTCGTGGCGGCGCAAGGCTCTGCTCACGCCACACGTACGCCATAAGCTGCCCTTTTTATTGAGCTCTTCATAACCTGTTAATTATAGCAGGAGGGAAAAACAAGTTTATTGTGATCAATAAATACTGAAGTCTCTTGGGTGCTGTCAGTAAATGCTTTATTTACCGGCCCGGGATGTTGCTAGTTGAATCTGTCGGCGATAAGCCGTGAATTAGATACTCAAATTGAGGTAATTTACAGGAGCCTTAAAGAAATGGCCCTGCTAGAGCCAGCCTCGGTCTAGACACGATAGTGAGAGGCAAATCACTCTAGCAGAGTGAGAGGTGATTAGACCAGCTAGACCGCGAGAAACTGACTGGAATACGAGGCACTTCAAGATGAATCTCGAGTATTTAAGATGATCTTAACTCACTCGTCGAATCTCGTGGCGTCTAACCACACAGGAGACGCTCCACTCACCTTTTGGTCAGTTGCAGTGCAATATTCACGAAGAGTGATCTTATAAAGTTCATGAACAGGGTACATAAAGTTCAAGATGTCTCTCCGTGTTGTTGTTGCAAGCGTCAAGAAGCTCAACACGCGATTGTTGATGCGTGGAGATGCATCTAGGTTTTCATGTGGATGAGCCACACTAATCCGTCAGGTGGATGAGTCCAGCTAGTACCAGAGACACTGTGGATGAGTCCAGCTAGTACCAGAGTCCCATGGATGAGTCCAGCTAGTACCAGAGTCACTGTGGATGAGTCTAGCTAGTACCAGAGTCACTGTGGATGAGTCCAGCTAATACCAGAGTCACTGTGGATGAGTCCAGCTAGTACCAGAGACCCTATGGATGAGTCTAGCTAGTACCAGAGTCACTGTGGATGAGTCTAGCTAGTACCAGAGTCACTGTGGATGAGTCCAGCTAGTACCAGTCACTGTGGATGAGTCTAGCTAGTACCAGAGTCACTGTGGATGAGTCCAGCTAGTACCAGAGTCACTGTGGATGAGTCCAGCTAGTACCAGTCACTGTGGATGAGTCTAGCTAGTACCAGAGTCACTGTGGATGAGTCCAGCTAGTACCAGTCACTGTGGATGAGTCTAGCTAGTACCAGAGTCACTGTGGATGAGTCCAGCTAGTACCAGTCACTGTGGATGAGTCTAGCTAGTACCAGAGTCACTGTGGATGAGTCCAGCTAGTACCAGTCACTGTGGATGAGTCTAGCTAGTACCAGAGTCACTGTGGATGAGTCCAGCTAGTACCAGAGTCACTGTGGATGAGTCCAGCTAGTACCAGAGACACTGTGGATGAGTCTGGCTAGTACCAGAGTCACTGTGGATGAGTCTAGCTAGTACCAGAGTCACTGGGATGAGTCTAGTTAGTACCAGTCACTGTGAATGAGTCTAGCTAATCCCAGAGTCCCTGTGAATGAGTCTGGCTAGTACCAGAGTCCCTATGGATGAGTCTAGTTGGTACCAGAGTCCCTGTGGATGAATCTAGTTGGTACCAGAGTCACTGTGGAGGAGTCTAGCTAGTACCAGAGTCACTGGGATGAGTCTAGTTAGTACCAGTCACTGTGAATGAGTCTAGCTAATCCCAGAGTCCCTGTGAATGAGTCTGGCTAGTACCAGAGTCCCTATGGATGAGTCTAGTTGGTACCCAGAGTCCCTGTGGATGAATCTAGTTGGTACCAGAGTCACCGTGGAGGAGTCTAGCTAGTACCAGAGTCACTGGGATGAGTCTAGTTAGTACCAGTCACTGTGAATGAGTCTAGCTATCCCAGAGTCCCTGTGAATGAGTCTGGCTAGTACCAGAGTCCCTATGGATGAGTCTAGTTGGTACCAGAGTCCCTGTGGATGAATCTAGTTGGTACCAGAGACCTGTGGATGAGTCTAGCTACAACACCACAATAGTCAGCATCTCTCCAGAGGTCACAGGAAAGATATTGGAAACTAACGTTAACGAGGAGATTAATTAATCCTGATTCCTCGCGCGCCGTTTAAGGAAGAATTGCTGTGGCTTTATGTGGTTCGGTTGTCAAGGACAACAATGTACTCTATCTCTTCAGTCTTTTACAGTATGCGATTATGTGCCTTATTTATGGCCTAAGATTTCTTGTTGCAATTGTTACTATTGCATCAAGGAACTTTATCCTGATCAATGTCAAGGTAATTTGGTGGTAGTTGGCAGTTAGGAGTCTATCGTCTATCCTTTCCCAAAAATTAGGTACCACGTTGGCCACACTCCATGCTACAGGAATGTTCCAACTTTTGTTTACATTTATACATGATAGTAATCCACCGAGCTCCTTGCATTACCCAGGCAGAACTTGACTGGGTGAGGTCAAGCCAGGTGGGTTTCACCTACCACAGAGGTTTCGCCTAACATAGCGAGTTCCGTTCATTGCCCGAGACTGATTGATTGGTGAAGATTAAGCAACCCTAGAGATGGCACGGGCATGAGTAAGAGGTGGATGTAAGGAGTGAATGTAATCTTGAATTCCCAAGAATCCTTGCCTTATCTTATAAGTTTCACTGCTCCTGGCATTCTTCACCTCACTTGGTAGGCCTCGCATCTACTTACCTGTCAAGCTTACACTCACGTGACAGCTTTCACGGGAGACATCTCCTGTCCACGAGGCTAACCATAGCCCGTGCTTCTTTCCCCGCTCCTGTGCCAGGTAAGTTACGGGCTCACCATAGCCCGTGCTTCTTGCCCAGCTCCTGTGTCAGGTAAGTTACGGGCTCACCATAGCCCGTGCTTCTTGCCCAGCTCCTGTGCCAGGTAAGTTACGGGCTCACCATAGCCCGTGCTACTTGGAACTTGTTCCGATTAGCTGAATCTATAACAACAACAACTCACGTGACAAGGTTTCATATCACTTGGCAAGACTCGCCTCAATTGGCAGGCTTCACATCAGCTGGCAAGGCTCACCTTAATTAGCAGGACTCACTTCAACCAGCTGGCTTAACCACACCCTCAAGACGTCACCTTATCTGATAAGCTTCGTCTCCCCTAGCATGCCACCCACCTCACCTAGCATGCCACCCACCTCACCTAGCATGCCACCCACCTCATCTAGCATGCCCTCACCTCACCTAGCATGCCACCCACCTCACCTAGCATGCCACCCACCTCACCTAGCATGCCACACACCTCACCTAGCATGCCACCCACCTCACCTAGCATGCCACCCACCTCACCTAGCATGCCACCCACCTCACCTAGCATGCCACACACCTCACCTAGCATGCCACCCACCTCATCTAGCATGCCCTCACCTCACCTAGCATGCCACCCACCTCATCTAGCATGCCCTCACCTCACCTAGCATGCCACCCACCTCACCTAGCATGCCATCCACCTCACCTAGCATGCCCCCACCTCAACTAGCATGCCCCCACCTCACCTAGCATGCCCCCACCTCACCTAGCATGCCATCCACCTCACCTAGCATGCCATCCACCTCACCTAGCATGCCCCCTACCTCACCTAGCATGCCACCCACCTCACCTAGCATGCCCCCCCCACCTCACCTAGCATGCCACCCACCTCACCTAGCATGCCACCCACCTCATCTAGCATGCCACCCACCTTACCTAGCATGCCCCCACCTCAACTAGCATGCCACCCACCTCACCTAGCATGCCACCCACCTTACCTAGCATGCCCCCACCTCACCTAGCATGCCACCCACCTCACCTAGCATGCCACCCACCTCACCTAGCATGCCACCCACCTCACCTAGCATGCCACCCACCTCACCTAGCATGTCCCCCCACCTCACCTAGCATGCCCCCACCTCACCTAGCATGCCACCCACCTCACCTAGCATGCCCCCTACCTCACCTAGCATGCCACCCACCTCACCTAGCATGCCACCCACCTCACCTAGCATGCCCCCCCCACCCACCTCCTCTAACAGACCTCACCACAAATTTGAGGAAAATCGAATAGTTAATCAAAGTCCGCTCGCTTCACTTTTTTTCTGTGCGAGGAAAGAGAATTGATCTCTTCCTAATTTCCTTTGTATTTTTAGCCTGAGAGTCCCATTTAGAGTCTGTTCTCCCTGGTGAAGTTCAAAGCTTGTGTGGATTACACGTAGGATAAAAATCAAGTTAGAGTTCATTCACTGTGTTCAATTTTCTTTGAACATATGCGCGCAGACACGAGAACGACTTTCCAGTGTGGCATCTGTTTACATCCCAAAGTAGGTAATCAAGAGTTGTGTGAAGCCTCGTGGAGCGGTCGCTGGCCGGCCCGGTTTACTATGGTTCCAGGCTAGACTCCTTCAGTGGTGCTGGTTCTAACTAGACTCCACTACAGTGGTGCTGGTTCTAACTAGACTCCACTACAGTGGTGCTGGTTCTAACAAGATTCCTCTACAGTGGCGCTGGTTCTAACTAGACTCCTCTACAGTGGCGCTGGTTCTAACAAGATTCCTCTACAGTGGCGCTGGTTCTAACAAGATTCCTCTACAGTGGCGCTGGTTCTAACTAGACTCCTCTACAGTGGCGCTGGTTCTAACTAGACTCCTCCACAGTTGTGCTGGTTCTAACTAGACTCCTCTACAGTGGCGCTGGTTCTAACTAGACTCCTCTACAGTGGCGCTGGTTCTAACTAGACTCCTCTACAGTGGCGCTGGTTCTAACTAGACTCCTCTACAGTGGCGCTGGTTCTAACTAGACTCCTCCACAGTGGCGCTGGTTCTAACTAGACTTCTCCACAGTGGCGCTGGTTCTAACTAGACTCCTCTACAGTGGTGCTGGTTCTAACTAGACTCCTCTACAGTGGCCCTCGATTTAAACTAGATTCATCCATAATTCGTCAACTTAATCTCTTCTCTTCAGAACTTTCCCTTAAACTCACATTGAAATATGTAGACTGTCTACAAAAATAAATCAACTACGCAAAACAAACATTTAATAACGTTTTAAATACCATGCTGAGTGAACCAGAAGATGGCATTTGGTATTTAGCGAGATCGGAAAATAGTATCTTTAATATTTGGTTGCAAAGCTGTCACAGAGGTTGATACAAAGACCAGTCACCCTTCGAAGTTTGCGGAGACTAGCCGTGAGCGTCAGGCCTCTAACTTCGAACAGATTGATTGATTCATAAAGATTAAGCCGCCTCAAAAGGTGGCATGGGCATGAAATGCCCGTCAATAGACAGATGAGACATTGTCTTCTATAGATAGTGACTATATCGCTAGTTATTAAACCATAGACATCCCATTCGCCTTGATGTGTGCCTTTGTACCCAGCTCTCTGGTTTTTAGATCATCTAGCAATCATTGCTTGAAGAATAATGCCTAATATCCTCGCTACTTAGATGCTAGCTAATCTTGGATAATTTTCTCAAACTTAGACTAGTTGGACGAATGACCACAAAATGTGACATCAATTGCCCAACTAAGAGAGTTTACAGTAAAATTTATTGACTAAAATTTGTAAATGCATAATAGGAAGAAATTCAGTGGTGAGTGGTTTCGCAACCTTTTAAAAATTACACAATATTATGTAAACTCACAAACCCATTGGACCTCTTCGTAAATAAACGATTATTATTATTATTATTATTATTAATATTATTATTATTATTATTATTATTATTGTTCATTGGATGCTGGGTTTAGGAATATCAACCGCGGAAATGGTATTAACCCTTAGGCTGCTAATAACGCCTATAACTCTTTTTTTCTGAACTTCATTGAAGCAGTTCGAACGCGATTTTATTTTGATTCAGTTTATAAACTCTTGGATTCACCGAGAACGGATTCCTGCAGTTATGATAACCCCAAAAGAAGCACAGATGAAAAGACACTTTTTCACAATTAATTGACCAGTTTAAAGTGCAATTAAATTTATCTGTGCAATATAAAGTGCATTATATAATATATATATATATATATATATATATATATATATATATATATATATATATATATATATATATATGTATGCAACAATGATCACAAAAACACTGATCCAAGTATGCAGAATAACCACATGTGAAAAATAGAAAATGCTTAACGCGTTTTCGGCTAATTCGCCTTCATCAGAGCAAAGTAGAATGAAGATGATCTTCATTCTACTTTGCTCTGATGAAGGCGAATTAGCCGAAAACGCGTTAAGCATTTTCTATTTTTCACATGTGGTTATTCTGCATATATATGTATATATATATATATATATATATATATATATATATATATATATATATATATATATATATATATATATATATATATATATATATATATAGCCTTTTGGAATATATGTAACTCTAAATTAGTAACAATATAGATATGGAAGTTTGAGAGAACAATGATGCTTCCTATACTAGCCCTCTACTCTCCAAGGTGGCCAGGTGTACACAGTAAGAGATGAGTCCCACTCATCCCCCCCCCACTCATCAACTCTGCCGTGTCCTCATCTGGTCCTCCCCCTCTCTTTATGCCCCCCCACCCCCCCCCCTGTGTCCCCTCCCCTATGTGTCCTCACATCTGTGTTCATCCTCCAAGTAACCATCCTTCTCAGTACCCCCAACCAATCTCTTTGTCACATCCTTGTACCCCCCCCCTCATTCCCTACTCCCCCACACTCTCCCCCCACCAGCCCACCATCCCCACCTCAGGGCAACACTCGGCCACAGGCTCTGAGCTATAAAACTCTCATTAAACCTCAAGAATTTGAGATTTCAGCCATAAATGCTCGTTCTGCTATCGTGGTAATTTTATTAACTTGGTGGGTGGTCAGTCAGGTGGTGGCGAGTCCTCAGTGGGCTGGTTTTTTGCGGGGTTTAAGTTCTCCATGTTCTTCTTTTTTTTAGGGTTAAGTTCTCCATGTCTTCTTTTTTTAGGGTTTAAGTTCTCCATGTTCTTCTTTTTTTAGGGTTTAAGTTCTCCATTTTTGTATTTTTTAGGGTTTAAGTTCATCATGTTTTTCATTTTTTGGGTTTAAGTTCTCCATTTTGGTATTTTTTAGAGTTCAAATTCTCATGTTTTTCTTTTTAGGGTTTAAGTTCTCCATTTTTTTTATTTTTATCGGTTAAGTTCTCCATTTTTTTATTTTTTATCGTTTAAGTTCTCATTTTTTTAGGGTTTAACGAACATGTGCTGAGCTGAGTCTGTGAAATGGCCCGTGAATATATATATATTATACATATGTTAATATATACATTGCAGCCTTTCTCAGTGGCACATATTTTATTGTTAGTTTACTCAAGTTTTCGGGACTAGCAATCAAGCGGTTTACATTGATTCTGACAGTAAACCCCTTCCCTGTAGGAGAGACCAGATCATAACTATCTCTGTAAAACTACCCTTCACCCCACATATACTGAGGACTGAAAGTAAGGTACAAGGTTACCAGGGACCTGAAACTTCTATTATGTTTTCTGAACGTATTGAGTCTTTCAGGTCATCTTCCGACTATATAATGCAATGTTTTTTTTATTACGGTAGCAACAGTATGTTTAGTCCGATTTGTACAAAATACTAATATGAACTAATCGGATTCGAGATGTGTGTTACAGATCAGCCAATCAAGACTATGCAAGAGAGCCAGCCAATCAGGGAGCAGCTCCTACTAGACCTCTGACCTATCGACAGCGTGACACAGAAAATTTGAAAGTTTGCAGCCCGCTGTGGGAATGAAGTGGTGTCAGCAGCTGCTATGGGACTGTGGGAGGAGAGAGTGGTGTCAGCTGCTGTAAACCCTCATTAGCCTTTCCCAAAGACAAAAGGAGAGTTTACCTCCTTGGCCTTTGGGAAAGTACCGTTGGACTGGGGTCGTTCAAGATCTTGAAAAAAAAATGCAGAAAAGTACATTCGTTAGGCTTCAGTCTTTAGAAGACTTGAAGATAAAGTTCTTCATCAGTAGAAGACTAACGAAGAAGAATCCAGCGTTGTTAGTCGCCCACCTGCCTCAAGACTTCGTGTCACCTTCCACCAGACCCGGTTTTACGGGCTCACCATAGCCCGTGCTACTTGGAACTTCTTGTTCCAGGTAGTGAATCTTTACACAACAACAACAACAAACAGACCCGGCCACCAAACCT
>WNGS01087679.1:0-17523 GCA_020271785.1 Procambarus virginalis
TTATATTATAAATATAAATATATATATATACATATATATATATATATATATATCTATATATATATATATATATATAATATATATATATATATATATATAAATTATATATAGTATTATCATATATACTACTATATAATATATATATATATATATATATATATATATATATATATATATATAATGTCGTACCTATCGCCAGAACGCACTTCTCGGCCTACTCATGCAAGGCATGATATGCCTAGTCAGGCCAGAGTGATTTCTTTATTTTGCAATAATTGATTCCTATTGGGTTATTTAAATATTTTTTTATATTATACTAGCAGTACCCAGCGACGCATTTCTGTGGCTCAGCAACAGCTCCATATGCGTTGCTTAGCTACAGCAACCTTCCCTGTCCCCCAGTCTCCCCCACCAATTCCCCCCTCACCCTTTTTTTCAAGCCTCAAAACCATTCCCCACTCCACCATCCCCTCTTGCTTCCACCATGCCCCACTTGCCGGACCCTTTGTTCTCCCCCACCTTCTCCATTCCCCTATCCCCTTGTCCCCACCACCCCAAACTACTCTGTCCCCTCGTCCTTCCCCACTCCACCATCCCCTCTTCCTCTCCCACCATACCCGACTCCCCTGTCCCTTTGCCCTCCCTACCCTTCTCGATTCCCCCATCCCCTCGTCCCCACCATCCCAAACTCCCCCGTCCCCTGTCCTTCCCCATCATTACTTCCCTCCCCTTGTCCCCTCGTCCTCCCCCACCATCTCTCACTTCTGTCCCCTCGTCCTCCCCACCATTCCCCACTCCCTCGTCGATGCCTTCCCAATGGTCTGATGTTCCCATCAGAAAATTGGGAACATCAAGTGATCAAGTGATTGGCAAAGAATTATAGACCAGTTGCACTAACATCGCACATAATAAAAGTATTTGAGAGAGTGATTAGGAGTCAGGTCACCAATTTCATGGAGACCAATGACCTTCACAACCCAGGCCAACATGGATTTCCACCTGGAAGATCGTGCCTCTCACAGCTACTTGAGTACTACGAAAAAGTCCTGAGGCATTAGAAGAAAAACAGAATACTGATGTGATATACACGGACTTCGCAAAGGCTTTCGATAAATGTGACATGGCGTGAAGCACATAAAATGGAAGTCAATGGGAATAACCGGTAAAGTAGGACGCTGGATACCCAGTTTTCTGTCAAACAGGACTCAGCAAGTAACGGTCAACCATATAAAGTCTAGTCCAAGTGCAATTAAAAGCTCTGTACCTCAGGGTACAGTCCTGCACCGCTGCTTTTCCTTTTCTCATATCAGATATAGACAAAAATACAAGTCCAGCTTTGTATCATCCTTTGCAGATGACACAAAAATAGTCAGTATGAAAATTACCTCGGCTGAAGACATTGAAAAACTTCAAGCTGATATTAATAAATTTTCGATGTGGCATCAGAAAGTAACATGATGTTTAACAGTTATAAATTCCAGGTACTCAGGTACGGTAAAAATGAGGACCTTAAACATAATACAGGGTATAAAACACAATCAAATGTACTCATAGTAGGAAAACAGCATGTAAGGATTTGGGAATAATGATGTCTGACAACCTAACGTTATAGGGAGCATAACCAAGCAAATATTGCGACAGCCAGAAAATGATAGGATGGATTACGAGAACTTTCAAATCCAGGGATCCCATCACAATGGTTGTACTCTTCAAGCACTTGTGTTGTCCCGTCTTGAGTACTGCTCAGTACTCACTTCCCCCTTCAGAGCAGGAGAGATGCTGAAATAGAGGGAATACAGAGAACATATACGGCACGCATAGAGCGATAAAGCACCTAAATTATTGGGATCGTCTCAAAGCCCTCCAAATGTACTCACTAGAAAGAAGACGGAGAGATATCAATAATATACACCTGGAAGATATTGGAGGGCCAAGTACCAAATCTACACAGTAAAATAACAACGTACTGGAGTGAACGATATGGAAGAAAATGCAGAATATCACCAGTGAAGAGCAGGGGTGCCATAGGCAGAATCAGAGAACACTGTATAAACATCAGAGGTCCGCGGTTGTTCAACACCCTCCCAGCAAGCATAAGAATATTGCCGGAACAACCGTGGAAATCTTCAAGAGGAAATTAGATTTATTCCTCCAAGGAGTGCCAGACCAACCGGGCTGTGGTGGGTATGTGGGCCTGCGGGCGCTCCAAGCAACAGCCTAGTGGACCAAAATCTCACAAGTCGAGCATGGCCTCGGGCCGGGCTTGGGGAGTAGAAGACCTCCCAGAACCCCATCAACCAGGTATCAACCAGATCTGATGTTCCCATCACTGAAATATAAAAAAAAAAACTATACTCACGAAATGAACGGTATGGTAAACAACACAGCTCAATTCCAACGCAATTCACACAAAATAATAAAATCAAAATGAAAATGAATCAAAATCTATGAAAATTCAATTTATCAATGCAATCAGAAATGCTGAAATGGAATTGTAACATATTTAGTATAGCATGTGTACTGTTCTTACATGCTACACATGGCGCTGTTTTTCAAGAAAAGCATAGTTTTACATGTCACAGGTGTGGCATCTATACTTATACTTACGAAATGAATGGTATGGTAAACACACAGCTCAATTCCAACACAATGTCACACATAATAATTCAATAAAACAAAAAATATATCGAAACCTATGAAAATAAAATATATCAATGCAATCGGAAACATTGAAATGGAATTCGTGACATATTTAGTATACCGTGCATGTTGTTATTATGTGCAACAGATGGCGCTGTTTTTCAAAAATGCATGTTTTTATCTGTCACAGGGGTGGCATTGATATAGTAGGAACATGAAATGTTGTGCCTATTCGAATGCAAAGTTGTATCAAAATTTCAAAGCAATCGGTAAAGAACTTTTTGATATTACAGCATGTGTTGCCCTTACGTCCAACAGAAGGCGCTGTTTTTCAAGAAAAGCATATTTTTCCTGTAACAGGTGAAGCATGTATATAGTTGATTTATAAAAAAGACTCGCTTATTCGAATGCAACGTTGTGTCAAAATTTCAAAACAATCGGTAAAGAGGTTTCAAAGATTTCCTTCACATGAAAAAACACATGAAAAACACAGTTTTTCAGAAAAAGCATGTTTTTTATCCGTCACAGACGTGAAATCTATATAGTATAAATATAAAAATCTGGCCGGATGCGAATGGAACGTTGTGTGAAAATTTCAAAGCAATGGGTGAAGAACTTTCTGAGATTAGCGATTTTGAACAAACGAACAATTCCATTTTTATTTATATAAATAATCTATATAAATGAAAATGTAAATGCAAGGTCCGATGCCTTCCCAAATAGTCTGATGTTCCCATCAGAAAATTGGGAACATCAAGTGATCTCATGTTCCCATCACTGAAATATAAAAAAACAGTTTAAAAATGAAATGAAAATAGGAAAAAATAAAAAACATAAACTATACTCACGAAATGAACGGTGTGGTAAACAACACAACTCAAATCAAATGCAATTCACACAAAATAATTGAATCAAAATGAAAATAAATCAAAATCTATGAAAGTTCTATTTATCAATGCAATCAGAAACGCTGAAATGGAATTGTAACATATTTAGTAGAGCATGTGTATTGCTCTTACATGCAACAGATGGCGCTGTTTTTCAAGAAAGCATAGTTTTACCTGTCACAAGTGTGGCATCTATACTTATACTTACGAAATGAATGGTATGGTAAACAACACAGATCAATTCCAACACAATGTCACACATAATAATTCAATAAAAAATAAAATATATCGAAATCTATGAAAATAAATATGTCAATGTAATCGGAAACATTGAAATGTAATTTGTGACATATTTAGTATACCATGCATGTTGCTGTTATGTGCAACAAATGGCGCTGCTTTTCAAAAACGCAAATTTTTATCTGTTACAGCGGTGGCATTGATATAGTAGGTATATGAAAAGATGTGCCTATTCGAATGCAACGTTGTATCAAAATTTCAAAGCAATCGGTGAAGAACTTTTTGATATTACAGCATGTGTTGCCCTTACGTCCAACAGATGGCGTTTTTTTTTTAAATCATGTTTTTTCATGTCACAGGTGAAGCATGTATAAAGTAGATATATAAAAAGATGCGTCTATTTGAATGCAACGTTGTGTCAAAATTTCAAAACAATCGGTAAAGAGGTTTCAAAGACTTCCTTCACATGGCAAACACATGAAAAACACAGTTTTTCAGAAAAAGCATATTTTCTTATCCGTCACAGACGTGCAACCCGTCCTCGCAAATTCGTATAGTCAATATTGACTTATTAAATAAGTGCTTAGGTGACATACTTAACATAATAGTTTCCCTTGAAAAGCTTCATAGAAAACACCGACCTTACCTAACCTACTTAGTATGTTAAGATAAGCATCTTATTGCTTCGTAATTACAATTATTTCCTAACCTATACCTATAATAGGTTAAGTAACAATTGTAATTACGAAGCTATAAGATGCTTATTTTAACATACTAAGTAGGTTATGTAAGGTCAGTGTTTTCTATGAAGATTTTCAAGGGAAACTATTATGTTTAGTATGTCACCTATGCAGGTAACTAATAAGTCAATATTGACTATACGAATTTGCGAGGACGGGTTGCAGATGTGACATCTATATAGTATGTATATAAAAACCTGGCTGGATGCGAATGGAACGTTGTGTGGAAATTTCAAAGCAATCGGCGATGAACTTTCGGAGATTAGCGATTTTGAACAAACGAACATTTCCATTTCTATATATATATATATATATATATATATTATATATATATATATATATATATATAAATATATATATATATATAAATATATATATATATATATATATATATATATATATATATATATATATATATATATATATGTATATATATATATATACATATATATATATATATATATATATATATATATATATATATATATATATATATATATATATATATTGTGATGGTAAAGTAATGGAGTATGGTGTCCGGCAGTCCTCCAATGGCAGATGTCAAAGCAAGGCCACATACACGAAAAAAAAAGAATGACTGCTGGTCTGATAGTCTGTGGTAAGGTAAGGTAAGATACACAAAACACCAAAGATAACCAATGAAATTTAATTACTCTAGAAAACAAATTTAAATAAAGACATTTCCATGGCTTGGTAGGGTGCAAGTATAACAAGTGAAAAAGAACTAACATAAAAATGAACAATGGCTTAGTAATGGATTACGTTAACAATAAGACAAAAATATAATACAAGGAAATATAAAATGGTGCTGGAATATTAGCGCAACCTAAGAACCGCTACTTGATACCCGAGGAATATCAATTAGATGTTCACAGCTTTAGAGCACAAGATATTCTGAGGTGGTACAGCTCGCTGACTCCAACGTTGACTTGACGACGTGCGTGAGTGGTGGAGAGCGGGCGTGGTGAGATCTCGAACAGCCAATGAGAATGCAGGCAGACCCACAGCTGGTAGTTTGCTTGTTGAAGTGCAGTCGGTGAACAGGCAGTGAGGAGTGTGAGGGGGGAGGGGGTGCAGGTGCGTGTGGCTGTCTTGATATACGTTTTTGCTACTGTAGAACGTATGTTGAATGTAGCTTGGAACGTGACAATTATAAGGAAGAGCAGGCTCAATCTCTTGGAAGAGATTATCGTCACAATATCTTGTGAGGATAATCTCTTCCAAGAGATTTAGCCTGCTCTTTCCTGTTATCGTCACGTTCAAAGCTACATTCAAGATACGTTCTACAGCAGCTAAAACGTATATCAAGACAGCCACACGCACCTGTACCCCCTCCCCCCTCTCACTCCTCACCGCCTGTTCGCCGACTGCACTTCAATTAGGCAACTACCAGTGTCGGTCTGACCGTATTCTCATTGGCTGCTCAAGACCTCACCACCCCAGCTCTCCACCACTCACGCACGTCGTCAAGTCAATGTTGGAGTCAGCGAGCTGTACCTCCTGAGAATATCTTGTGCTCTAAAGCTGTGAACATCTAATTGATATTCCTCGGGTATCAAGTAGCGGTTCTTAGCTTGCGCTAATATTCCAGCACCATTTTATATTTCCTTGTATTACATTTTTGTCTTATTGTTAACGTAATCCATTAATAAGAAATTATTCTTTTTATGCTAATTCTTTTTCACTTGTTATACTTGCACCCTACCAAGCCAAGGAATTGTCTTTATTTAAATTTGTTTTCTAGAGTAATTAAATTTCATTGGTTATCTTTTGTGTTTTGTGTATCTACCTTACCTTACCACAGACTATCAGACAAGCAGTCATTCTTTTGTTTGTGTATGTGGCCTGGCTTTGACATCTGCCATAGGAGGACTGCCGAACACCATACTCAATTACTTTACCGTCACATATACATATGTGACGGTAAAGTCATTTAACATACTAAGTAGGTTAGGTAGGTCGGTGTTTTCTATGAAGATTTTCAAGGGAAACTATTATGTTTAGTATGTAACTATGCAGGTAACTAATAAGTCAATATTGACTATACGAATTTGCGAGGACGGGTTGCAGACGTGACATCTATATAGTATGTATATAAAACCTGGCAGGATGCGAATGGAACGTCGTGTGGAAATTTCAATGCAATCAGCGATGAACTTTCGGAGATTAGCGATTTGGAACAAACGAACATTTCCATTTCTATATATATATCTATATATATATTATATATATATATATATATTATATATATATATATAATATATATATTAATACATATATCTATATATATAATAGTATATGTATGTATTTATATTTAGTTATATATATATATATATATATATATATATTATATATATATATTATATATACTAAATATATATATATATATATATATATATATATATATATAATATATATATATATATATATATATATATATACATATAAATTATATATATATATATATATATATATATTATATATATATATATATATATAGATATATAATATTCATTTTTCAACGCATCATAGGTTACGTTTTCTGTTTTTTTCCGTATGAATTACTTTAGTTCTCTTATTATTATTAGTTATGCAATATATATGTTTGCATAAATAAAAATATTATTTTTCTTTTACTTTATACATGAAAATTCAATGATTTCAGTGTTGCCCTTCCTACGATCCCTTCTATAGTTGTTAAGCACTTATAGGTCAGCCGCCTGCTGGTACTCCCAGTTAATAGTCGTGAGTCGTAGTTGATTTGTTCTTTGTTTACGTTCTTCGGTGACTAGGGGCCGGATGAGCCTAGTCGTATTGTTAACTTATTAGCATGTGTCTTGAAAGTCAGTCTCTCAGCGTTCCAATAATTCAGTTAGTCTGTTAGCCAGCCAGTCAGTCAGTCAGTTTACGAAGGGAGAAGATACAAACTTAAAAAGACTAATACTTCAGTCCGTTCTCTCGAGAGGTCACAACATCACTCATATTATGTACCGAATTGCGTGATAATCTAACCAATGGACTCACTAACAGAAAACGGGACGTAACGTTAATATTGCGGGCTGTTATGATTTCTAATGCATCTTATTTTGACGTTGAGAGTTTTTACGTAAAATTCGGTATGTTATGCGAGAAGACAAGTTGAAGAGTCACTTCAACCTGAAAGAAATTTGGAAATAAAAAAACGTATGCAGAGCAAGTCCCCAGACCTTGAAGTGTTGCTCCACGGACTCCCATTATGATGTGTTGCTCCACGGACTCCCATTATGAAGTGTTGCTCCACGGACTCCCATTATGAAGTGTGGCTCCACGGACTCCCATTATGAAGTGTTGCTCCACGGACTCCCATTATAAAGTGTTGCTCCACGGACTACCATTATGAAGTGTTGCTCCACGGACTCCCATTATAAAGTGTTGCTCCACGGACTCCCATTATAAAGTGTTGCTCCACGGACTCCCATTATAAAGTGTTGCTCCACGGACTCCCATTATAAAGTGTTGCTCCACGGACTACCATTATGAAGTGTTGCTCCACTGACTCCCATTATAAAGTGTTGCTCCACGGACTACCATTATGAAGTGTTGCTCCACGGACTCCCATTATAAAGTGTTGCTCCACGGACTACCATTATGAAGTGTTGCTCCACGGACTACCATTATGAAGTGTTGCTCCACGGACTCCCATTATAAAGTGTTGCTCCACGGACTACCATTATGAAGTGTTGCTCCACGGACTACCATTATGAAGTGTTGCTCCATGGACTACCATTATGAAGTGTTGCTCCATGGACTACCATTATGATGTGGATTACTGTAATCTTTTTTCTGTATCAGTTTAATAAATCCTTAGGGTTAAGTGTCCTACCAAAATTGCGGTGAAACACGAATATAATCTTATAATTTGTGATGGGTAATAGATCACTATTATAGCATCAAGGTATCATCCAGTTAGTCTAACTGTATTTGTTGATAAACTAATTGAAGCGATAGTCACAAATACCATTTGTAAACATCTTAAAAATCCTGAATAATAAATGACTCGCAGAATGACTTTACACAAGAATGATCATATCATTCTTTTCTAACACATTTGAGGCAACTGGGTGTAAAAGAGATAATAATATGCATATTGACTGCAATAAAGTTTTATGCGTTTCCATACAATAGTAAGAAAGATTAAGGTACTTGGTATTAGAGGTGACATTTTAAACAGAATCAGGAAACGGTTATTACATAATTACAAAGGAAACATAATTAGTAGTAATAGATTATATTTAAGAGAGGAACAGTCGGAAGCGGGAGTGTCTCGCGGACCTTTCCGAGTAACTTTATTGGTCATCTTAAATAAATTAAACGAGTGCCACAGAACTGCGGAGGGTAATAAACTCAGACGAAGACTCTGGCGTGATGAAGGTGTCATTATGCATGCCACACTTGGTCATCATGCATGCCTCACTTGGTGTCATCATGCACGCCACACATGGTGTCATCATGCATGCCACACTTGGTCATCATGCATACCACACTTGGTGTCATCATGCACGCCACACATGGTGTCATCATGCATGCCACACTTGGTCATCATGCATGCCACACGTGGTGTCATCATGCATGCCACACTTGGTGTCATCATGCACGCCACACATGGTGTCATCATGCACGCCACACATGGTGTCATCATGCATGCCACACATGGTGTCATCATGCATGCCACACTTGGTCATCATGCATGCCACACTTGGTGTCATCATGCACGCCACACATGGTGTCATCATGCACGCCACACATGGTGTCATCATGCATGCCACACTTGGTCATCATGCATGCCACACTTGGTGTCATCATGCACGCCACACATGGTGACATCATGCATGCCACACTTGGTCATCATGCATGCCACACGTGGTGTCATCATGCATGCCACACTTGGTCATCATGCATGCCACACCTGGTGTCATTATGCATGCCACACTTGATCATCATGCATGCCACACTTGATCATCATGCATGCCACACGTGGTGTCATCATGCATGCCACACGTGGTGTCATCTGTTACGTACCCATAGCTGGCTACGTAATAAATTTATATAAACTTTCGTGATATTAACTGTATATGTGTATATGTATTATATTCATCGTGTGTGTTGGCAATGTCAAGGGGTATAGGAGCGGTGGCGTCTCCTCACGTGTCTTTGACCTGTTCGATTCGGGAACGAGAGTTTGCTGGACCTGTTCAGTTTAGTGTTTCAGGTGTCACAATATTTATATTCATAAATTACGTGTATACAATAATTACGCAGTTAGCATTGTACTTATTAATTTTGGGAAATACCTATTATGTTAATGTTTATTCTACATGTAATTTGAGAACCAGTGGTGGTTGATTTAGTCTCATTTATTAAAAAGTTATTGTTTCTAACCCTCATCCGTTTGAGCGGAGGGGGAAGAGGACATGTGGGTTGGGATGCCATATAGCCGTCAGTTGCTGGCTGCTACTCGGGGACGTAACATGGAGGCTAAGTCTGTGTCTTTTATTGTCTAGCTTTTAGTAGTATTTTGTTCTGGGAAAGACAGTATATATTGTTTATTGTAATAAGTGAAATATTGTGATCATCTGTAAGTACATATTATTTAGATTTATCTTGAAAATATATTATAAATTTATATGCATATTTCTTCAGTCCTAAGGGAGAAATACTTTATCATTGCTTGTGCCAATCATGTGGTTACACTGGTGACCCGCTCTAAATTACAGCAATTCTATGGCCCTAGGCAAACAGTTCTTTAATGCTGTACAGGGTTTCGAGCCGTAGCGAACGATCTGGTTACATCATCATGCATGCCACACGTGGTGTTATCATGCATGCCATTTACGACATTGCTTTCCGGCAATATCAGGGGAATTAACAGGTTAGACAAGGATGAGTACTGAGCAAGTACTGACAAGCTGAGTACCCAAATGAGCCACAGGGACATTAGATAGAACTTTTTCATTGTCAGAGTAGTTAGTAAATGGAATGAATTAGGAAGTAATGTGGTGGAGGCTGACTCCATGCACAGTTTCAAATGTAGATATGACATAGCCAAAACGGCTCAGAAATCCGTACACCAGTAGATTGACGGTTGAGAGGCGGGACCAAAGAGCCGAAGCTCAAACCCCACAAGGACAACTAGGCAGTACAACTAGGTAAATACATTGTCTGTAGTCGAGTGGATGAAAGTGTATTCGCTAAACAGTGCTGATGATTAGCATATACATGAAGTTTGAAACGTATTCAAGATTGTATGTTTTTATTTGCCTCGTAAACTATAGCAACTAACATACAAAACAAGAAATTAACTGCAACAGTTTTATAGGAAACATCAGCATCGATTCAGGCCTGAGACTCAGAGTCTTGGGAGCAAGAGATGGCTGAGCTTATACAGTTTCTTTCTCAGCAGGATGAGTGCTGATTCTTCAGGGAAATATGAGTAACTTAACTGCTTCCAGAGGATTAGCAGGAAGAAGGAAGTGAGCAACTTCCCCACAACCACACAGCGGCTGGGGAGTTGTGCCGCTCCTATTTTCTTATGAGCGGCTACTTGCAACGAGATAAGTTTTGTTGCATCAAAGTGGCCAAATAATTTAGTGAAGTTTACGTCTTCGGAAAATTTAGTATATATTTGTAATTCTTATTTTCTTCATAATGCCAGTGGGCATGTATGGTCATACATGGAAACAAAATTTTCTAGACGTAGATTCCTGCACTTAAAACTAATGTCATGTACTAGCAGAACGTCAGTAACCACACTGTTAATGAATATTGTCTCCATACATCAGTGATGTTAAACATGAACCTCAGTGAAGTATTAACAGATAAGTCAACCGAGCATAACAACAGACGATCGTCAGGCCCACAAGATACAAGTCAACTACAGACAGACATTAAAATCTACCTGACAGTATTAGTCCTACAGTCCACCTGCCCACGTTCAAAGCTATGACTTGAAAAGTGAATCGTTCACTTAAAACCTTTATAATAAACATCCTATATCAACACATACCTAGCCATTAACAAGATATGCAATGCATCAACACTCAACATATTTAAACAAACTTTTAGTTGGGAAAAGACAGCAACTGTGAATAGTGTTACATAATGTTCCAAAGGTTTGTCAGACAATTCTCCACAAGTATGATATTTCCTCTCTTCTTCTAAGCCAAACTAAGGCAAATGCTGTGTAAGTGTACTTCTGTTTCATTGCTCCATTTCATCTAAATAAGTGGTCCATATTTGAGTGAAGCATTGTACCAACCCGCTGCTCCTGCGATTATTTACTGTTTATCTTCTGCATTGTTTTATCACAAAATGTTTTCTTAACTATGCTACACTCTGGGATATATATATATATATATATATATATATATATATATATATATATATATATATATATATATATATATATATATATATATGTCGTACCTAGTAGCCAGAACGCACTTCTCAGCCTTCTATGCAAGGCCCGATTTGCCTAATAAGCCAAGTTTTCATGAATTAATTGTTTTTCGTCTACCTAACCTACCTAACCAAACCTAACCTAACTTTTTCGGCTACCTAACCTAACATAACCTATAAAGATAGGTTAGGTTAGGTTCGGTCATATATCTACGTTAATTTTAACTCCAATAAAAAAAATTGACCTCATACATAATGAAATGGGTAGCTTTATCATTTCATAAGAAAAAAATTAGAGAAAATATATTAAATCAGGAAAACTTGGCTTATTAGGCAAATCGGGCCTTGCATAGTAGGCCGAGTATGACGTTCTGGCTACTAGGTACAACATATATATATATATATATATATATATATATTATATATATATATATATATATATATATATATATATATATATATATATTTTTATATATATTTACTTTTTTTTTAAGTTTGTGAGGGTACCACCTCTGGTGCCAATGTGGCGACCCATAGCCTCGGAGAAGAAAATAAAATGTATTCAGAGGAGACCTTGTGGTTTCTCACTGAACACTAATATTATCTTCTCCTCCAACCCCAATCTTTTGTATGTACACATATATATTTGTTTTATTTGAACTTTGTTACAAAAAAGGAGTTACATATAGGGTACAAAGATGGTTATCATAGGTTGTCGAGTTCCTCCAGCTCCCCAGATGGCAGGCAGGAACCCTGAATGCAGTGCGCATTTCCCCTCTGTATCGCCACGCTGAGGCGCTGGAAAAGAAAGCTGGCAGCTCTAGGGTCCCTTGTTGTTTCAATGAGCCTAGAACCCAGTTCCTTAAAAAAACTGGTAGCACTTATATATATATATATTATATATATATATATATATATATATATATATATATATATATATATATATATATATTGTCGGGGTGTCACGGTTCTTGTTAGTGAAGGGTTAAAGCAATGGTGGACTGGATCTCCTCTCGAGGTGGTTGCTCCGACAATAACCCTTACTCACCATCGTTCTGCGGGTCTTCCCTCGTTCCTTTAGGCTCCACTGCACACCCCGGAGAGTACCCCAGTCGATCTCACAACCGGCCTTAAATTGTAAGATGAGTGGAGACACAGATCGTTCCCTCAATCTGTGGCCCGCCCCGACACAGAACTCTCACATAGCCTTCAAGGTCGCCAACTGGTGTTTTTAGGTGTCCAGTAACACTGCAGTGGTGAGGTGTAATTGTGGTCATTGTGGTAAGAGCAATTTCAAACAGTACTGTCGCAGGCAAGTCACTCTGTCTTACTTCCTTACACGGTCACAAGATCAATGGAGGGGATGATATCAAACACCAAAGAGTTTTGGTATTTTACTTAAAAGACAACGATAAATATATATATGCATCAATGTATCAGGAACAATGTATGACAACTGCTCAATCCGTAGCAGAGTAATCTGGAGCNACGTCACGAAGGCAGGGGGGTCCAGCCGTAACGCTGGCGCCACAGTCTCACACGGCACATCAGCGAGGCAAGACGTGCGCCAGTGAATCCTGTCAAGTTAACGGATACCCGAGCTCCGGTGGATATAAGCATCTCCTGTGCCTGCACGCACTGTGAGAGGTCTTCCTTCATTCCATGTGTGGACCGAAGAAGGAATTGACGGAATATTGAGCAGCAAGTGCTCCGGGACAGGTGCGTTGCAAGAAGTGGACTGGGCAGTGACGTATGTGACGTCTGTGGCAGTTCACTCGTTTAGGAGACAGCTTAGCGGCCGGGCCATTCCACCGTGAGGAAACCTGGTTGACCGACTCGTCAACTAGGTTGGATGTGTGAACGACGGTCCTGTCAGTTTGACAGTAGTATGACGATCCCGTGGAACCTTACGAGTCACCTGTTGTATGCAAGTATGCCAAGAAGTCTTCCTTCATTCCATGTGTGTGGACCGACGAGGGAATTGACAGAATATTGAGCTTCAAGAGCTCTGGAATCTGGTGCTGTGCAGGTGGAGTTTAAGCAGTATCGTCTGGAACGTCTGATAACTTCACAGTGACATCGTAGTGGCGGGGCCATTCCACTGGGAGTGCAGTGAAAGAAGAAACTAATCAGGAATCCGTACGACTACCGCCGAGACGTAAGCTGGCAGCCGTAATTGAGAGGGAAGTTGATGGCCAGGAGACCGACTTCAACCTACAAGACGTGGAGGAGGAGCACGGACCTGCGGAGGACAGAACGCGGTGAGACGCGATAATCCTGAGACGCTGGCGTGGGTTTCTGGAGGGTACACGAGGTGAGAGCCTGGACCAGGAGCTGCAACTCAACTCTCATCGTAGGATAGGTGAAGTAGGTGATTACAGTTACCCTCCCAATTCCCCTTTAGTTAGCTATATATATTTAGCCAGAGTATCTTTCATGTAGTGAGCAAGTCTCACCTGTATCTATGTCACAGTAGGCACAGTGGCAGAGTGAGGCTATACAGAGCACTCACAGTATTCATATATATATATATATATATATATATATAATATTATATATATATATATATATATATAATATATATATATATATATATATATATATATACGTGGTGTGTGCAAGCACCTGGATTTACTAAAGAAATTGCTGTGACGATATTTATTTCATGTGCTTTTCCCATGATGATTTGGAGAGAAAATATATATATACTAGTGAACCAGTTATTGGTGTTAGGCTATGTGCCCAGTATTTGTATGATTACTATTATTGATACCTATAATTTATCTATGTATATGCATATGCCAGTGTATTGAATAATTTTACATGTGTGAAGTGATTACTTGTGATATCGCCTTTGAGAGGAATTATTGAATCTAAGAACAGTACCGTGATTAAGTGCTTTCATTGTAATTATTATCAAGTACAGTGCAGTTCTCTAGTATAGTGAATTATCACATTAAAGGCTGTAGGAATGAGTTATTAATCGTGAGACCAGTATGGTGGTTTATTGTGTTCTATCAAAATTATAGATATGTTATATGGATGATAAATATAGTGACTCATGAGAAGTTAAAGAAACGGGGTGCGCGACGCCAGGAAAACAAGCAATAAACATTCTCACAACTAGCAGGGCGCGGCCAAGCTGATATTTTTGACATTTGACGTGGGGGTGGAAGTGTGTTGCCATATCGGTGTGCTCCAAATTATCTGCTGAGGAGAGAGCTGCTGTTGCACTTGTACTTGTGTGTTTAATGATATATGAATACCTTGATGTTTTAAGTAAAATACCAAAATACCTTGGTGTTTGTATCATCCCCTCCATAAACCTTGTGACTACAGAATTCTTGACAGAAGACAGAGTGACAGGAATAATTACTTGCTTGATATCAGAGCAAAGTGACTCGAGCGTGATCTTTCCACAATTAACACAATTACGCAACACCACTGTAGTGTTACTGGACACTGGAAAACACCAGTTGGCGACCTTGTAAGTAGTGTAAGAGTCCTTGCCGGGGGCGGGCACACAATTGAAGGCACAATCTGTGTCTCCACTCACTCCTTGACCAGAGGCCGGTTGGGGGATCGATTTGGGGTACTCTCCTGGGCGTACAGTGGCGCCGAGAGGATAGAATGAAGACCCGCAGGACTACGGTGAGTAACGGTTATCGCCAGTGCAACCGTTGAGAGGGTATCTAGTCTACTGTTGCTCACCCCAACACCCCGACATTTGGCGACCTCGCCAGGATTATGATCAAGATAAAGGTTGCAATTGTGGTACATTGTTTGTGGTATTAGGTATCAGGCACAGGTTATCACTCATAGTCACAAGATGGAGGATGGTAAGGTAACGAGTTTCATTGACACAAGAGACGAGCAAGTGCTGGAGGAGTGCACCAGGGCGCAGCTGCAATCGATCGCCGACCACTTTGGGATAAAGTTGAGAGCTTCCAAAGTGGGAGAGAGAAGACTCGAGATCAAGGCACAGCTCAGGGCACGAGATGAAGCCTTTGGAGAGGAACAGCCACAGACACCTGCCAGTGTGGGAGAGAACTTGATCGTCGGTGGAAGCAGTAGGGGATCCAGCGGCAGCAGACGCAGCGTTAAGCTGGAGATAATGAAGCTGCAGCTGGAAGCACGGCTGCGCAAGGAGGAGCGTGAGCAAGAAGCACAGCTGCGCAGGGAAGAACGAGAAGCACAGCTGCGCAAGGAAGAACGCGAACAAGAAGCACAGCTGCGCAGGGAAGAAAGAGAAGCACAGCTGAAGCGTGAGGAAGCAGAAAGAGAAGCACAGCTGAAGCGTGAGGAAGCAGAAAGAGAAGCACATCTGAAGCGTGAGGAAGCAGAAAGAGAAGCACAGCTGAAACGAGAGGAACGAGAAGCTCAGCTGAAGCGTGAAGAAGCACAGCTGCGCAGGGAAGAAAGAGAGGCACAGCTGCAACGAGAAGAACGAGAGGCACAGCTG
This sequence comes from Procambarus virginalis, assembly GCA_020271785.1. Taxonomy (NCBI): domain Eukaryota; kingdom Metazoa; phylum Arthropoda; class Malacostraca; order Decapoda; family Cambaridae; genus Procambarus; species Procambarus virginalis. Next base: position 16,425 of record WNGS01087679.1, read on the forward strand.
AGACGAGAGGAGTTCGAGCTGGAAGCTAGGATGAAGCAGATGGAGGTTGAGGCTAACAAGGAGGTGGAGCTGAAGCGAGCTGAGCTAGGGCTAGCTCCACCTGCCCATCACAGCAAGAAGACCGACGAGTGAGAGAGAGGGATTTGCCAGTCTTCGTGCCGAATGAGGCTGAGGGCTTCTTCGATCACTTTGAAAAGGTCGCTACTTGAAGAAGTGACCGAGAGCAGAGTGGGCAGAACTGGTTCAGGGAAGGCTCACTGGTGAAGCTCGTGAAGCCTACAATATGCTCGACCTCCAAGAGTGTACCAACTATGATGCTGTAAAGAGGTCCGTGCTCCATTTGTTCAAGCTAACGCTGGAATGCTACAGGAAGAGGTTCAGGGAATGTACCCGTTCGCCAGGAAAATCATATGCAGAGACGGCGAGGAACATGGAGAGGAAATTCCTGAAATGACTGGAGTCGGAAGGAGCAAGGTCGGCTGAAGACGTCAAGAGGCTGATGGTCATGGAGAAGTTCATGTCCGTGCTCTCTCCCGAGATCAGGGTGAGGTAAAGTAGGCGGACATTAAGGACCTGAGAGCTGTGGACGATCGAGCTGACATGCTGGAAGAAGCCTTACGATCACGTCGAGAGGGACAGCACCGACCGCCTGCTTTCTCCGGATATGGTAGAAATTATAGAAGAACTGATGGATGGAGGACGGGGAGCGAGTTCTCCCAAGTCCTATAAGCAGGACGCTTTGAAAGAGACCAATGTTGTCTATGCCTTCAAATGCCCACTTGGGGGCTGTAAGCCCCAAAGAACTCAGCATATAGACAAGACAACAAAATCTCTTTCAGGCGATTAACGATGCATAAGCAACAGGGCTCTATCAAGGAATATATTTCTCTTCCCACAACCAGACCATCACCAGAGAGTCTTAACAAAAAAACACGGAAATCATCGATAGATACAGCAATAGCAGGCGGCTTGATATCTGCTTGGCACTACACATTAAGAAGTCAACACAGCAATCAACAGCCAAGTTAACGCACAATTAATTTCTACCCACTTCAAGACTCCGCTCCAATATAGACGCATCAAGAAATATGGGCCAATA
>WNGS01087683.1:0-10431 GCA_020271785.1 Procambarus virginalis
TTGTGTAAACTTCCTTACTTACAGTGCCGGTCGTAACGAGTCTTCATCCTCTCCTGGGCTTTCTGTAGAGCAAAGGAATGGACCCTCTCTATAGATTTTGAGATACTCACACTAGTGACTCGTTGGGAAGACTTCTGAAAATACACATAATGACTTCTGAGATCAATTTGCCTATCCCAATCCTTTGAGGTCTCATTACAGAACTTTTTAAGAGTGCCTTGATGGTTTGATGACTACGCTCGAGAGAACCCTGTGAAGCAGGATGATAGGGGCTGGACAGTACCTGTTTGATGTTGAACTCCTCCAGAGTCCGTTTGAAGAGATCACTGGTGAAGTTGGTACCACAGTCGCTCTGAATCTCCCTCGGAAATCCATACTGGGTGAAGATTTTCAGTAGATTCTTCACCACTGTAGCAGCTGTAATATTTTTTACTGGAACTGCTATCGGAAATCTGGTGGTAGGACACAGGATGGTTAAGATATATGAGTTGCCTGCACTGGTCCGAGGCAAAGGACCAACGCAGTCGATAATGAGCTTGTGGAACGGTTCCTCAGGCACCTGGATGGGTATCAGGGGTGCTCTGGGAATGGAAACGTTCGGTTTCCCGGCTAACTGACACACGTGGCATAATTTGACATGAGATTTGACGTCGTTTACCATACCTGGCCAGTAGTAGTCTTGTCGAATTCCATGGTAAGTCTTGTTGAACCCATAGTGTGACAAAGCGCCGTGGGCCAGGTGTAGAATCGTGGGCCGCAGGCTGGTGGGAATCACTAGTTGTTCAACATTTGCCCAATCGTCCTCGTCCTTCAGTTTACTGGGTCTATACCTGCGATAGAGTATTTCGTTCTCCATAAAGAACCAGGAACACTGTCGGATTGGGTTTCAGCCTGAAAGAATAATGGTGTCAATGTAAGATCATCTCTCTGTAACTTACGGAACTCCACCGTGGTCAGGTTAGGGGGTAGTTTCGAAGGGTCCTGAGGGACAGCGGTAGCAGTAGAGTCGGCTGGCTGTGGACGTGCAGCTTGAGCACGGGTGGTCACCATAACAGGAGGAGAACCTTCATCACTCTCTTGAACCTTTACTGGGAAATGTTCAAAAATCGGGTTATCCACCACAGAGTTGCTTACCTTGGATATGTCCTTGATGATCAGGTTGTTTGGTTGTTGGTCTTCTGCCAAGTCGTTGCCCAGGAGAAGTTGCACTCCAGGCATGGGAAAAGGCTTTTCCCTGACGGCGACTTGGACTTCACCGGTCACGAAGGGACAATCCAGGTAAACTCGGGCAAGTGGATAAGGAGTTGTAGCAGTAAGGTCAGTGATGAACACAGTCTCTCCTGTGTAGGCGACGTTGGGCACAGCCGATTTCAAAACGATCGATTGTAGAGCCGCTGTGTCCCTTAGGATCTTAAGTCCGAAACGTCCCTCTGAATCTGAACCACGGGTAGAGATAGTTCCTGGATAGAGATGCTTGGTAAAGAGAGAGAGATCATTAGCATGAACACCAACATTCATTACAGGCTTACCGGACTTAGGGTGAGTAGTTTTAGACTTAGGGGGTTCGACATTACCTTTAGATTGGGACTTGCTACATTTGTCAATGGAGTGTCCATATAATCTACAATACCTGCAGTACAGTTGAGAGGTACCTTGATCTGGGCTCGCTTTCTCGTAACTGTACCAAGACTTTCTGGTAGGATCTGGAGTCAGCCGGTGGATGAGGCTGTAAGTGTCAGCTGACTTCGCACACTTCACTAATTCCGTCTCTTCCTTGTCTGCTAAGTATAGGCGGACAGGAGGAGGTACACGTCTCAAAAATTCTTCAACCAGTATGAGGTTGACAAGTTCTGAAAAAGTAGAGACATGTGCTGCCTCCAGCCATTTCATGAAATATCTTCGTTTGGTGTTAGCAAATTCTAAGAAGGTGGTGGTACTTGCCTTGACGTAGTCACGAAACTTTCGTCGATAGCTTTCGGTGGAGAGAAGGTAGGCGTCCAACACAGCTTGTTTCAGGGTGGTGTAGTCGTTTTCCGAAGCCAAAGTGCTGAGTGTGACTGCTGCTCTACCTGTTAAATGTACTCTGAGAAGGGTAGCCCATTGGTCGTCAGGCCAATTAAGTTGAACAGCAAGGGTCTCAAAAGTGGTAAAGAACACATCAACCTCCGTTTCGAGGAACGGGGGCATTAACTTACTTGCATGGGAGATATTGAAACTGGGAGGAAGACTAGCTGCCGCTTGTTGGAGTTGAGCTTGGTGTGCAGCGTCCCTCGTGAGTTCTCGGTCACGACAGTTTAGAGCTGCTTCTGCCTGTCGTTGGTCGTGTTCGCGTTGTATCTCGAGTCGCTGTTTGTATAAGGCCAACTCACGTTCTTGCTGTCCTTTGAGGAGTAGGGCCTCCCTCTCACTTTCTTCCTTCTTCAGGGCAGCTTCACGCTCTCTGATTGCAGCTTCACGCGTTTGTTCTTCCTTTCTCAGGGCAGCTTCACGCTCTCTGATTGCAGCTGCTTCTTGTTGTTGCTGTAGCTCGATCTTGGCAAGTTCCAATTTGAGCTTTATCGCTCTCAAGTCATCTTTATCTGAAATAATGTGCTGTTCATGGGTAGAAGAATCTATAATATCTTCCTCAGCAAGGTGATCCAGTATCATATTATTAATGGTAAATTTGTTGGCTCCATCAGGAACTTCTAAGTGATACTCATGTGCAAGAGTTAACAAATCGACCCTCTTAGCGTGACGTAAGGTCCCTATTTCTCTTTCTGGATTGCTTTGAAAACTTGTAAGCGGAACATGGTGAAAATATAGCAAAACAAAGGATATGAATATCGTGAGAATGTGGCGAGTGTCAGAAACAGGAAACGTGGCAACTGATACCTATCCTGTGGAGAATTATTAATAATTAAAGTAAATTCAAGATGGTAAATGAATAAGGTCGCAGGAAATCTTGTACCTGGTACTCACTATGGGAGGATAAAGGCAAGAAAATCCTACTAATTAGTGAAAACTAATTTTAAAATACAAGTGAAACACTAAATGGCTTCAAAATGAGGTAGTCCAAAAAATGTAGTCATACCTTGCCGAGTCACTGTAGAACATAAGCAATGGTACCCACTGAAATTGAATATGGTATTTACAGAATTAGCGAACTTTTGTGCTCAAAAGAAAGAACGCCAATTCCCTACCTTAAGTAAATACCATCAGTCTGACCGACGAGTAGGGGTGCGATGTGTCAACTGGTGACGAGAACTATCGGCGAGGTCCCAATTCGCCAATAATAGTTCGTGCTAGAGGATCTAAAGCCCTCTTTTTCCTCCTAGAGTCGGATTGCAGGACTTGGGTGCTATTGACCCGGAGACAGACCACAGTACCAGGGTACCTATGTGATAATCTGTCAAAAAGTGAGAAATATTGGGGGACAAAGATGTTAAACACGGAGGATAACACGGAAGGGGGAGACGACCAATTAAGAGTATGACTGCGGCCTACAGTCACCACGTAATCCAAAGTTGTCTCACTCTCACCATATGCTATTCCCGTAATGTACAATATACACAGCACCATATAAAATAAAGAATGATTAATGTGAATAATGGAAGCAAGGGAAATAAGAGCCAAGTGCGCTTACCACAATTACCAAACCTGAGTGAAGCTCCGTGGACAGATCTCTATTTAATAGTGACTCCGTGGACAGAACTCCATTTAATAGTAGCTCCGTGGACAGGCCCCCATTTATAGGCGACTCCGTGGACAGGCCCCCATTTATATGTGACGGTAATCGAGTTGGAAATGGTGGTCGGCAGTCTTCCAACTAGCAGTTGGCATTGCTGGGCCACATATAATATATAAAAAAAGAAAAGGAAAAAAAAGAGAAAAAAAAAGAATGACTGCGTGATTTGGTAATCTGTGGTAAGGTTGTAAAGACGAAAAGCAATAATAAAAAATATGGATTTTAATAACAATAAGAAACACAAATTGAAATAAATGCAAAAACTTGGCTTACTGGCAAAAACAATAAACAATATAAACATGAAAATAGATTACGTTAATGGGGAGGAGAATTGACATACAAAAGTAAGTAAAATATGAATGCTGGAATATATGCACTAACTATGAACCTCTACTTGACCACACAGAGTGAGTCACTTAGGAGTTCACAGCTTGCGAGCACACAATATTCTGGCTGGCAGAAACGTAAGGGACTCCAACAATAACTGGTGAGGTCTTGTGATTGGCAGGGAGCCGGAGTGGAGTGTTGGTTGGCGGCCAATGAGGAAGCTGGATGGTCGCAGTCGCTAGTTAGGCCGTTGGCGCGTCGACCAGGTGCAGCAGTGGGGGGAAGGAGGGAGTTGCTGGTACGTGTGGCGAGCTTATAATACGTTTAGCCACACAAAACGTATCATTTATGTGGATGAGGACAGGAGTGATTTGCAGAAATGGCAGGCTAAATCTCTGATAAGATAATCAGACGTGACGATAATCTGTGATTATCTAATACCAGAGTATTATCCGAGTAACAGTACACTCTTGGGGGTCATCTCGAAACAACTCTTGATATTCTCTGACGAGTTTGATTAGTGGAGCACTATTATCGTCCTGAAAATGATGTTGAAGGTTAGTAAGGATTTCCGAGTTAGAGAGCGCTGGCTCAGTGTCAGTGCTCTCGGAAGGAGAAGCAGGGAAGGTCTCACTGTGGCTGTATGGACCTGTAAATGAGGTGAAATTGGTTAACACAGTGGGAGGAACCCCATGGTAGGGCTTGAGTAAATTAATGTGGCACAGCTGGGTCTTCCGCCGCCTATCGGGTGTCTCGAGAACGTAGTTGAAGTTGTTCCGGCACTCCTTAACACGGTAGGGTCCTGAGAACCTGTTCTGTAAAGGAGAACCTGGGATAGGGAAATAGGCAAGTACTAAGTCTCCTGGTGTAAACTTCCTTACTTTACAGTGCCGGTCGTAACGAGTCTTCATCCTCTCCTGGGCTTTCTGTAGGTTGTTGCTAGCAAAGGAATGGACCCTCTCTAGAATGTGTCGGAGATTTTGGAGATACTGGGGCACACTCTGATGCTCACTGAAGGTGTCATCACGTAGAGAATCCTTGAAAGCCTTGAGAGGTGTACGGCACTTACGTCCGTAGAGCATCTCATAAGGAGATACTCCTAGTGACTCGTTGGGAAGACTTCTGAAAATACACATAATTAGATCAATTTGCCTATCCCAATCCTTTGAGGTCTCATTACAGAACTTTTTTAAGAGTGCCTTGATGGTTTGATGACTACGCTCGAGAGAACCCTGTGAAGCAGGATGATAGGGGCTGGACAGTACCTGTTTGATGTTGAACTCCTCCAGAGTCCGTTTGAAGAGATCACTGGTGAAGTTGGTACCACAGTCGCTCTGAATCTCCCTCGGAAATCCATACTGGGTGAAGATTTTCAGTAGATTCTTCACCACTGTAGCAGCTGTAATATTTTTTACTGGAACTGCTATCGGAAATCTGGTGGTAGGACACAGGATGGTTAAGATATATGAGTTGCCTGCACTGGTCCGAGGCAAAGGACCAACGCAGTCGATAATGAGCTTGTGGAACGGTTCCTCAGGCACCTGGATGGGTATCAGGGGTGCTCTGGGAATGGAAACGTTCGGTTTCCCGGCTAACTGACACACGTGGCATAATTTGACATGAGATTTGACGTCGTTTACCATACCTGGCCAGTAGTAGTCTTGTCGAATTCCATGGTAAGTCTTGTTGAACCCATAGTGTGACAAAGCGCCGTGGGCCAGGTGTAGAATCGTGGGCCGCAGGCTGGTGGGAATCACTAGTTGTTCAACATTTGCCCAATCGTCCTCGTCCTTCAGTTTACTGGGTCTATACCTGCGATAGAGTATTTCGTTCTCCATAAAGAACCCAGGAACACTGTCGGATTGGGTTTCAGCCTGAAAGAATAATGGTGTCAATGTAAGATCATCTCTCTGTAACTTACGGAACTCCATCGTGGTCAGGTTAGGGGGTAGTTTCGAAGGGTCCTGAGGGACAGCGGTAGCAGTAGAGTCGGCTGGCTGTGGACGTGCAGCTTGAGCACGGGTGGTCACCATAACAGGAGGAGAACCTTCATCACTCTCTTGAACCTTTACTGGGAAATGTTCAAAAATCGGGTTATCCACCACAGAGTTGCTTACCTTGGATATGTCCTTGACGATCAGGTTGTTTGGTTGTTGGTCTTCTGCCAAGTCGTTGCCCAGGAGAAGTTGCACTCCAGGCATGGGAAAAGGCTTTTCCCTGACGGCGACTTGGACTTCACCGGTCACGAAGGGACAATCCAGGTAAACTCGGGCAAGTGGATAAGGAGTTGTAGCAGTAAGGTCAGTGATGAACACAGTCTCTCCTGTGTAGGCGACGTTGGGCACAGCCGATTTCAAAACGATCGATTGTAGAGCCGCTGTGTCCCTTAGGATCTTAAGTCCGAAACGTCCCTCTGAATCTGAACCACGGGTAGAGATAGTTCCTGGATAGAGATGCTTGGTAAAGAGAGAGAGATCATTAGCATGAACACCAACATTCATTACAGGCTTACCGGACTTAGGGTGAGTAGTTTTAGACTTAGGGGGTTCGACATTACCTTTAGATTGGGACTTGCTACATTTGTCAATGGAGTGTCCATATAATCTACAATACCTGCAGTACAGTTGAGAGGTACCTTGATCTGGGCTCGCTTTCTCGTAACTGTACCAAGACTTTCTGGTAGGATCTGGAGTCAGCCGGTGGATGAGGCTGTAAGTGTCAGCTGACTTCGCACACTTCACTAATTCCGTCTCTTCCTTGTCTGCTAAGTATAGGCGGACAGGAGGAGGTACACGTCTCAAAAATTCTTCAACCAGTATGAGGTTGACAAGTTCTGAAAAAGTAGAGACATGTGCTGCCTCCAGCCATTTCATGAAATATCTTCGTTTGGTGTTAGCAAATTCTAAGAAGGTGGTGGTACTTGCCTTGACGTAGTCACGAAACTTTCGTCGATAGCTTTCGGTGGAGAGAAGGTAGGCGTCCAACACAGCTTGTTTCAGGGTGGTGTAGTCGTTTTCCGAAGCCAAAGTGCTGAGTGTGACTGCTGCTCTACCTGTTAAATGTACTCTGAGAAGGGTAGCCCATTGGTCGTCAGGCCAATTAAGTTGAACAGCAAGGGTCTCAAAAGTGGTAAAGAACACATCAACCTCCGTTTCGAGGAACGGGGGCATTAACTTACTTGCATGGGAGATATTGAAACTGGGAGGAAGACTAGCTGCCGCTTGTTGGAGTTGAGCTTGGTGTGCAGCGTCCCTCGTGAGTTCTCGGTCACGACAGTTTAGAGCTGCTTCTGCCTGTCGTTTGTCGTGGTCGCGTTGTATCTCGAGTCGCTGTTTGTATAAGGCCAACTCACGTTCACTTTCTTCCTTCTTCAGGGCAGCTTCACGCTTTTCTTCTTTCTCAGGGCAGCTTCACGCTCTCTGATTGCAGCTTCACGCGTTTGTTCTTCCTTTCTCAGGGCCGCTTCACGCTCTCTGATTGCAGCTTCACGCTCTCTGCTTGCAGCTGCTTCTTGTTGTTGCTGTAGCTCGATCTTGGCAAGTTCCAATTTGAGCTTTATCGCTCTCAAGTCATCTTTATCTGAAATAATGTGCTGTTCATGGGTAGAAGAATCTATAATACCTTCATCAGCAAGGTGATCCAGTATCATATTATTAATGGCAAATTTGTTGGCTCCATCAGGAACTTCTAAGTGATACTCATGTGCAAGAGTTAACAAATCGACCCTCTTAGCGTGACGTAAGGTCCCTATTTCACTTTCTGGATCTGCTTTGAAAACTTGTAAGCGGAACATGGTGAAAATATAGCAAAACAAAGGATATGAATATAGTGAGAATGTGGCGAGTGTCAGAAACAGGAAACGTGGCAACTGATACCTATCCTGTGGAGAATTATTAATAATTAAAGTAAATTCAAGATGGTAAATGAATAAGGTCGCAGGAAATCTTGTACCTGGTACTCACTATGGGAGGATAAAGGCAAGAAAATCCTACTAATTAGTGAAAACTAATTTTAAATACAAGTGAAACACTAAATGGCTTCAAAATAAATGAGGTAGTCCAAAAAATGTAGTCATACCTTGCCGAGTCACTGTAGAACATAAGCAATGGTACCCACTGAAATTGAATATGGTATTTACAGAATTAGCGAACTTTTGTGCTCAAAAGAAAGAACGCCAATTCCCTACCTTAAGTAAATACCATCAGTCTGACCGACGAGTAGGGGTGCGAGTGTCAACTGGTGACGAGAACTATCGGCGAGGTCCCAATTCGCCAATAATAGTTCGTGCTAGAGGATCTAAAGCCCTCTTTTTCCTCCTAGAGTCGGATTGCAGGACTTGGGTGCTATTGACCCGGAGACAGACCACAGTACCAGGGTACCTATGTGATAATCTGTCAAAAAGTGAGAAATATTGGGGGACAAAGATGTTAAACACGGAGGATAACACGGAAGGGGGAGACGACCAATTAAGAGTATGACTGCGGCCTACAGTCACCACGTAATCCAAAGTTGTCTCACTCTCACCATATGCTATTCCCGTAATGTACAATATACACAGCACCATATAAAATAAAGAATGATTAATGTGAATAATGGAAGCAAGGGAAATAAGAGCCAAGTGCGCTTACCACAATTACCAAACCTGAGTGAAGCTCCGTGGACAGATCTCTATTTAATAGTGACTCCGTGGACAGAACTCCATTTAATAGTAGCTCCGTGGACAGGCCCCCATTTATAGGTCTCCGTGGACAGGCCCCCATTTATATGTGACGGTAATCGAGTTGGAAATGGTGGTCGGCAGTCTTCCAACTAGCAGTTGTCATTGCTGGGCCACATATAATATAAAAAAAAGAAAAGGAAAAAAAAGAGAAAAAAAAAGAATGACTGCGTGATTTGGTAATCTGTGGTAAGGTTGTAAAGACGAAAAGCAATAATAAAAAATATGGATTTTAATAACAATAAGAAAACACAAATTGAAATAAATGCAAAAACTTGGCTTACTGGCAAAAACAATAAACAATATAAACATGAAAATAGATTACGTTAATGGGGAGGAGAATTGATATACAAAAGTAAGTAAAATATGAATGCTGGAATATATGCACTAACTATGAACCTCTACTTGACCACACAGAGTGAGTCACTTAGGAGTTCACAGCTTGCGAGCACACAATATTCTGGCTGGCAGAAACGTAAGGGACTCCAACAATAACTGGTGAGGTCTTGTGATTGGCGGGGAGCCGGAGTGGAGTGTTGGTTGGCGGCCAATGAGGAAGCTGGATGGTCGCAGTCGCTAGTTAGGCCGTTGCAGGGTTCGGCGCGTCGACCAGGTGCAGCAGTGGGGGGGAAGGAGGGAGTTGCTGGTACGTGTGGCGAGCTTATAATACGTTTAGCCACTACAAAACGTATCATGTACGTTGATGAGGACAGGAGTGATTCGCAGAAATGGCAGGCTAAATCTCTGATAAGAGATTATCGTCACAATATATATATATATATATATATATATATATATATATATAATATATATATATATTATATCGTACCTAGTAGCCAGAACCACTTTTTGGCCTACTATGCAAGGCCCGATTTGCCTAATAAGCCAAGTTTTCATGATTAATATATTTTCTCTAATTTTTTTTCTTATGAAATGATAAAGCTACCCATTTCATTACGTACGAGGTAAAAAATTTTTATTGGAGTTAAAATTAACGTAGATATATGACCGAACCTAACCAACCCTACCTAACCTAACCTAACCTATCTTTATTGCTTAGGTTAGGTTAGGTAGCCGAAAAAGTTAGGTTAGTTAGTTAGGTAGGTTAGATAGTCGAAAAACATTAATACATGAAAACTTGGCCTATTAGGCAAATCGGGCCTTGCATAGTAGGCTGAGAAGTGCGTTCTGGCTACTAGGTACGACATATATATATATATATATATATATAATATATATATCTATATATATTATAATATATATATATATGTATATATATAATATTATATATATATATATATATATAATATATATTTATATAATTTATAATATATATAGATAGTTACAGAACCCCCTCCAATTTCTCCCAGACGCATCATTAAGAGTAATATCTACTATACATACTGATTCTCTGATATGCAAGGAGTCTGTTGGTAATTGTGGCGACCTGATCGGCTGCTTAATAAGAAGAAATTTGCATTTATAAGTTTGTAGGTAAAGGGGGAAGTGGCGCCCATGATTCAAATAAAATAGGGCACCCTGTCTGCAGATCCGTCATTTTGTGGACTACGCCAGCCAGCCGCGGATTGGCTGGCTTACGTCATGTGCCGCGGGCGACCAACTGCCATGACGTCACCGAGTCCCCCTGGCGGTGCCGGCA
>WNGS01087686.1:0-15883 GCA_020271785.1 Procambarus virginalis
CCCCAGGAAGTAGCCTGCAGCAGCTGTCTAACTCCCAGGTACCTATTTACTGCTAGGTGAACAGGGCCATCTGGGTGAAATAAACTGCCCATTTCTTTCCACCTCCACCGGGGATCGAACCTGAAACCTTAGGACTACGAATCCCAAGCACTGTCCATTCAGCTGTCAGGGCCCTTAGACATATTAGATGAACTTATAGCTAGTTTTTATCTACACAATGTAATCTTTCATATAGAATAGCATAGCAACACCTAAGCTTGTTAATAACAAAAAAATGCAGAGGGGAACGTAGATTAATGTAATATTTCATAGTACAGTATTATGAAATACTACTCATACTAAATTGCATATGGTTTTATTCATGTTACTCTATATGGTCATATAATGTGTAATATAAACAATAAAACTGTTTTGCTGCTGCTGTAGTTTCTGTATTTATAGGGAATAAAGATGCTACCTCACATTGTCCTGAAGCTTGAAAAACAGTACTTCTATTTGATTTTAAAGTGGAGCCTCTTATAATTATGGTATGATTACAGATACAGTATTTATAATATGGTAATGGTAAATATTTGTTATTGGTAATCATTATAAATGATTATACAGTATGTGGACTAATGTTTATAGAGAATCATTATAGAAAATAATTATGGTTATCACACATACCAGTCACATAGATTACCTGTTATCTGTCAAGGTTGAGAATGAGAACATAGAGCTTTTGCATCTGGCATTGTATGGATTGTGGGAAGGTCTTATCTCACGATAACTTTTATAAACCCACTATTCAATCTTCATCTATAATACTTGTAAATTGAACTCCTACTTATGAAAACTATAATTTCATAATGGTATATAAGTATGAAATGGAAGGTTAAACACTATTGAAGTATTCTGATTTTGTATTGCACGTGTAATGACACACCTTGAGCGAGTCCGCCATCTCCCGTTATCCGTCAGGTATGGGAAACAGCAAATCTGCTGTCTTATCTAATTACTATACCACTTGCTTGTTTTATAGGTAAACAACTTTCACCCAAAAAATTTTGTCGTTAGAACTAAAAAAATTTTTATATTAAACCTAAACAATTAGTCACATACAGTACCTTTTAACTGTTTAACAGCCCTGAGCTTATGGTATGATCTTAGAATGAGTCTCCAGATTTTATAGGGGACCTTGCCTTAGTCCAATTTAGTTTGTCCACCCTGATGTCCATCAAACGCTACTGTTGCTGCATTGCTCTGGTGTATCTGTGCTTTTCTGGGGGGAGCCCCGTCGGCTCCCCGGAGCTATCCCAGGCTGATATGCTAATTTCAGACTTTGGCATCAGTCATGTGTATGGAGTTCTTAGGCCTACCGGAGACCACGGCCAGAACCGGGCCCCCTCAGAGAGGCACGGGGAGCAATGGCCTATAGAAGCCCCCGTGTGGTTGGAAGCATTCTATGTCTGCCATCGACCGGGACAGGCACCCAGAAAGGTAAGCGCCCCAAAACAACCCCTATTCTGGTTAAAATTGCTACCAAAATCCGAACTAGTGGATAGAACTCCCAAACAGAAAAACAAGCAAACTAGTGTGACGTCACACGTCACCGCGCCGCTGTCTGCGCAGCTCCCCCCTCCCCGGGAGGGGGAAGGTGGAGCCCCAGACCTCCCACGCCGGCTATCCACCCATCAGTTCTTCGGCTGATGCTATAGGCACCGGTTATGTGCTCCGGCTCCAGTGGTTGTTTCAGCACTGCACCTAGAGTGTGGTGTCTGTTTTCTAGGTGGTGCGCGAGCCGGGAGTGATTCTCCAGTACTCGGGCTGCATGCGCCTAGGGTTCCCTTCCCTAGGTGCCCTGTAAGTACTGCCCTTGGGACTTGGGGCCACCTTCCACAAGTTCCTTGGGGTCTGCCCCTGCTAGGCCGTTTACTGCTTGGTTTTCGGCCGCTCTTTGTGTGCTCGGGTGTTCTGTCTCCCTTGTTCGCCTTAGAGTAAGGGGCAGTTTTTGCACTGGTGGGGCGCAGGGTACTGTGCAGCTTGTCTTTTCCCAATCATAGCGGCCGGCTCTGTTCCGCTTGGGTACGCTGTCCTCTTGCGGGGTTTTCTTTTTCTTTTTGTTTATCTACCTGGTGGGGGGTCTGCCTTCGTTCTTGCCCCTGGTGTCCCTTGTGTTCTGAGTTTTCTGGTGGTACCCCCTGCTAGGTCCCCGTGAGTGTACACGTCCCGGGGGTTCAGCTCTTAGAAAGTTGTTTGGTAGTTTTGGGTGCCGGTTAGCAGTACCCTGCCTGGGATTACCTGAGCGCGAGTCCTCTTATAGTAAACGCTCGGGACCCTGGGAAACCCCTGGGGCGCGTGGGTCCGATGGATGTGACCCCAGAGCCCCCCCCTCGCTTCCAGCGAGTTTGAGGGTTGCTCACCCCTTGTCTCTGGGTGACTCTCTGTTTTGCCTCCGTCTGCTGCCTGTGGGGTCGGTGACACCTTCGACCCGGAGCCCTGCGAGTTTGTTGCTCGTTATGGCTCGGTTACCCAGTTGTGCTCAGCTGGTGCGGGCAGCAGAGGCGTTGCACTTGAGCCTTGGTGGTGGCAACGCTCTCGTGGTAACTCCCCGGGAGCCCCGGGGCTGCCCCGTTTTGGTTCTTGTTTTTCCCCTGGATTCCCCTTCCTGCCTGCATCCGGTTCCTTACCGTCTGTAGGTTCAGGGCGGGGTTTGGTGGTGTTGAGACTCGGGCAGTCTCGGGGAAATCCCCTTCCGGGGTAGTGACGGGGGCATTCGAGCCTGTTCCTCCAGCCGTGTTGTAAGAGTCTGCCAGTGGGCTCCCTTCCTTAGTGTTTTCACGGCTGTCCCGGTTTTCTGGTACGGCCGGGGCTTTAGGGGGACGGCTCGGCCCCGGGGCCTGTTGTGTGGGTTCCCGGGGCTGCGGAGGGGCTGACTTGGGGGCCTTGGCCCCATAGGACCCCGTGGGGTTTTTTATCCCCCTCTCGGCGGGGCTTGTGGTTACGCGGAGTGGGGTTTTCCTCTCCACTCGCCGTACGTGCTGTTGGGCGTCGGCCCCTCCCCGGGCTCGGTTCCTTGGCCTTTGAGTCGGTTGGTTCCGTCCTGTGGGTGGATGTTTCCCCCCACCCCTTTTTTTGGGGGGACGGTGTTTTCGTCATGTTTCCCCGTTTTGGGGTTCTACATGACTACTGGTCTCGGGTGCGCATGCGCCTTTGTGTGCCTTCGGGACTGGTTTTGGCTTCCGTGTTCTCGAGGGTTCGGGAAGGTTTTTCCTCCTTCCCGCGTTATTGGAACGTCTGTCGGCTCCTCGTCCTTGTTGGCGAGTTTGGGCTACTTGTAGCCCTGTTGGGCTCCTTGTGGTCCTGTTGTGCTCCTTGTAGCCCTGTTGGGCTACTTTTGGCCCGGTTTGGGCTCTTTCTGGCCTGTTGGGCTACTTGTGGCCCTGTTGGGCTACTTGTGGCCCTGTTGGGCTACTTGTGGCCCTGTTGGCTACTTGTGGCCCGGTTGCGTGCCTTTTTTGGGCTCTGTCTTCGCTTCTTTGGCCGGTTTTCTTGTTCCTGCTCACTCTTTTGGCTACTTTTCTTGTGCAGTAGTCTTGGTTGCCGCCTTCCCGCAGGGTAGGTTGCGCGTTTTCGGCCGGCATGTCATGCGCGTGCGCCGCGGAGTTTGTTTTGGTCTGGGCGGTGTGTAGTGCCGGTGTTCGTCGTCTTTTTGCTCCAGTGCTTCGCCTTTCGCTCTTCTCCCTTGCCGCGGTATGTGCCCCTTTTCGCTCCGGGGTGTCCTGGGTTCCAGTTGTGGGGAGGCCGCCGAGGTTTCCCCTGTGTCATGGGTGTGGGCCGCCTTCTTCGCCTCTTCCTTGCTCTCCTGCAGGTCCGGCTCTGGCTTCTTCACCTGGCGGTGCTCCCAGGTTCTTCTGGGCTCGGTTGAGTCGTGTCACTTCGAGCCACCGTTTGCCAGGTGAGTTTCTGCGGTCTGGCGTCTTTTGGCAGGGCGCTGGATGTGGTGTTATATGCCTGTCTTTCTTTAGGTCTCTTTTTGTACGACTGAGACCGTTCGCACACCAGTGTCGGTCCCCTTTTTTCACCCCTTCCTGTCCCACTCTTGTGCATGTCCATCCCATGCTAGGGTCATTCAGGGGTCCCACCTTTGTTAGTGTTATGTGGTGTGGGGGTTTGTGGTGTTGGTTCTGTACTCGCCTGGTAGGGCTTCTGGCTGTGCTTGCAAGGTTTATGCGCTCTGGCTTTTGGGTCCCGCCTATCTGGTAGAACTTGCGGGATAGTACCAGTGGAGTGCAGTGGTGCCATAGGCACACTCGGGGAACACTGTATATCCATCAGAGGTCTGCAGTTGTTACACGACCTCCTTGCGAGCATACGCCTTCTCGCTGGTACCTTATCTTGAGGTTAACTTGAGGTGCTTCCGGGGCTTAGCGTCCCCGCGGCCCGGTCATCGACCAGGCCTCCTGGACTGGTCATGCTGGCTGTTGGACATGGCTGCTTGCTGCCCGACGTATGAGTCACAGCCTGGTTGATCGGGTATCCTTGGAGGTGCTGATCCGGTTCTCTTGCACCAACCCGTCACCGCATCTTTATTACGTCAATATTGACTTCTTCGTTCCGTGCATAGGTGCCATACTAAACATAATGGTTTCCCTTAAAAAACTTCGTGGAAAACACCGACCTTACCTGACCTACTTAGTAGGTTACAATAAGCATCTTACGGTTTCGTAATTACAATTGTTACTTAACCTATTATCGGTATGCCACTGCACTCTGTGAGGGGATTGCATGTTATGCCCCTATGGTACGGTCTGTGGACTTTCGGGGCACACTAGCTTGCCTTCGACTTAGTTATGGCCCATCCTGGTTGTGGGGAGTCTGTGGGCCTGCAGGCCGCCCCATGCGTCTTCCTGGTGGGCCTCCCTTTGGCCGGTCTAGCCTGGCCTCGGGCCGGGCTTGGGGTGTACATGAGCTCCCGGTTCCCCATCCAGCCGGTTTTGAGCGGGGTTTCTCCGCCGTCGGTCGCCTGGTAGGCGGGTTCCTGGGCCTGCTGGGTTCTGTCGTGTCTCCGTGGGCCCTGTCTGGGGTCTGGGAACACCAAGACATTATGACTATATATTGTAGACACATACGGATTAAGGACCTGCCCTAATGCTATATGTACTAATGGCTTTACAAGAATGTAAGAATTCTTGTATATACAGTATAAATAAAATAAAATACTTTTTTCTTTTTAACTACCCTGACACAAAATTATTTCTAATGTCTCTAAATCCCATTTGGATACTTAGTTTCCACCTGTGTCCCCATGTTAGTGATCTACCCCGTGCTAAATAGTTTGTTTTTGTCCACCCTGTCAATTCCTGTGAGAATGTTGTAGGTGGTGATCATGATCACATCCCTTACTCCAGGGATGTGAGGTTTAGCTCCCGTAGTTTAACACTATGGTAATGTATTCTTGTGATTGGGTGTTATGGAATATATATCATTTAAGGTTCATGTTAATATAATATAAGTTTGGAATACTGTAGCCCAAAACATTAACATAAGAATTGTGGAAATTGCAGAATGGTTATTGGCTGTTGCTTATATAAGTCTAACCAACCTTGAGGTTACCTAGAGGTGCTTCCGGGGCTTAGCGTCCCCGCGGCCCGGTCGTCGACCAGGCCTCCTGGTTGCTGGACTGATCAACCAGGCTGTTGGACGCGGCTGCTCACAGCCTGACATATGAGTCACAGCCTGGTTGATCAGGTATCCTTTGGAGGTGCTTATCCAGTTCACTCTTGAACACTGTGAGGGGATTGCCAGTTATGCCCCTTATGTGTAGCGGCAGTGTGTTGAACAGTCTCGGCCTCTGATGTTGATAGCGTTCTCTCTTAGAGCACCAGTTGCACCTCCGCTTTTCAACGGGGGTATTCTGCACATCCTGCCATGTCTTCTGGTCTCATGTGATGTTATTTCTGTGTGTAGGTTTCACAAAAGGTCCAACACTCGAAACAATCTAGCTATCTCATGTCTGTTATGTTACTCTGTAATGTGTAACATAAATCAACAACTCTATTTCCAAGTTAGTATTTACCATGATCTTTTGTCAATTTAAACTTAAACAAGTGACACACAAAGGAAAAGAAAGTGGTGATTCAATTGAATAAATCTGGTATGACCCCATTTGGATTACTGTATCCAAGCATGGAGGCCTCATTTTCAAAAAGACATAGCTGCTCTGGAGAAAGTGCATCACCGGGCAGTAAAAATCATTCCAGAGCTAAGTCATCTCTCGTATCAGGAACGGTTGAGGGCCACAGGGCTAACAACACTTCAAACCAGGGATGACAGGCAGATCTCATTGAAACTTTTAAAATACTGAACAATTTGGAGGATGTTGATGAAATTTCTTCAAAAGGTCAGATATAACACAAACAAGAAAAAGCAGTTTGAAGCTCAACAAGCCACAATGTAGGACCGAAAACAGGAGATGCTCTTTCACCTTTAAGGTTATAAACCCATGGAACCGCCTACCCGATGAAGACGAAAATGCCAAAACTGTTGAATTTTAAAAGCCAGCTAGAAATAAATCAAGACAAATGGGGTGATCTTCAACAGGGCCACATTCAAAATATAGCAAAATATAGCAAGAAAAAGTTTCTAAACCAGTTGGCATTCTATCTAAAATCAGATATTATATACCTTGTCCTTCCCTGGTAACACACTATTACTCTAATCTATCCTTATCTCAATTATAGTATCTGTGCTTGGGGTTCTGCTACCCAAAATCATTTATGTCCTCTAATTACTCAACTAAAATCTGCTATTAGAACAATATTAAACTCTGGCCCCAGACAGCACTCAGCCCCCTTACCTAAATCTTTGAATATGTTGGATACACATCCTCTCAAGTGTACTCTTATAAATTTAAAACTGAACTGTAATGCTAATCTTGACCTTAAACACTTCCTAGAAGGTTGTAACAGAACTCATAGGTACCACACTAGAAACAAATACCTATTTGATATTCCAAAAGTGCCACTTAACCAAACTAGAAATGCTCTGCAAATTAAGGGACCCAGAAAGTGGAATGACCTTCCCAATCATGTCAAAGACTGCCCCTTTCTCAATCAGTTAAAGAGAAAAACTTAGTACTGTACTACCTAATAAATTCCATGTAACTTACCTTACCCCCGTGAATGTCAACCTATGTCTTGCTATTATCAAACAATATTAATTATTGACTAACTTGTCCAACCACTTGGGCTGGACGGTAGAGTTACGGTCTCGCTGCATGCAGGTCGACGTTCAATCCCCGACCGTCCAAGTGGTTTGGCACCAATCCTTCCCCCCGTCCCATCCTGGTTCCGAAACGGGACTGTGCGGACCTGCGGTTCATTCTGGACTTGTCCCGTCTGAACCCTTGGGTTTCTTGCCCCTCGTTTCGGATGACCACTCTGTCCCAGGTCCAGCTTCTGTTGGAGTTGGGCGCTTGGATGGTGTCCCTGGACCTCAAGGACGCGTATTGGCACATCCTTATTCATCTGGGGTTCAGGGACTGGCTCGGTTTTGTTGTGGGCATCAGGCTTACCGCTTTCGTTGTCTCCCTTTTGGGTTGAATCTGGCATCTCGCGTGTTCACACACCTTACCCGGGTCGTCATGGCCCCGTCTGCGTCTGTTAGGTGTTCGGGAGTTGGCTTACCTTGACGACTGGCTGGTTTGGGCTCCCAGTCGGTTCGCATGTCTGCTCGCATGTCTGCTCGCCAGGGATTTGGTGCTTTCCAATTTACCATCCCGTGTATGGATGGCGGCGGTAGCCATGAATTGTGGGTAAGCATGGGAACGCTAGCCAGTTGGCTGGTACATCTCATTGTGGGAGCTTGTGTTGCTAAGTGTCAATGTTTTTGTTTTCTGTATATATTTGTAGATTCAATTGTCTGGAAGATTAATAATATTGATTAACATATTCAGTCATTCATGTTGTTTTAAGTAAATATATTTTTATATAATTGAGAATACATGTTTTCAGTTGTTAATATATAAAGATTGTACTCACCTATTTGTGCTTGCGGGGGTTGAGCTCTGGCTCTTTGGTCCCGCCTCTCAACTGTCAATCAACTGATGTACAGGTTCTTGAACCTATTGGGCTCTATCATATCTACACTTGAAACTGTGTATGGAGTCAGCCTCCACCACATCACTGCCTAATGCATTCCATTTGTCAACTACTCTGACACTAAAAAAATTCTTTCTAATATCTCTGTGGCTCATTTGGGCACTTAGTTTCCACCTGTAATTACCTAAGTGTAATTACCTAAGTGTAGTTACAGGATGAGAGCTACGCTCGTGGTGTCCCGTCTTCCCAGCACTCTTTGTCATATAACGCTTTGAAACTACTGACGGTTTTGGCCTCCACCACCTTCTCACTTAACTTGTTCCAACCGTCTACCACTCTATTTGCGAAGGTGAATTTTCTTACGTTTCTTCGGCATCTGTGTTTAGCCAGTTTATATCTATGACCTCTTGTTCTTGAAGCTCCAGGTCTCAGGAAATCTTTCCTGTCGATTTTATCAATTCCTGTTACTATTTTGTATGTAGTGATCATATCACCTCTTTTTCTTCTGTCTTCTAGTTTTGGCATATTTAATGCTTCTAACCTTTCCTCGTAGCTCTTACCCTTCAGTTCTGGGAGCCACTTAGTAGCATGTCTTTGCACCTTTCCAGTTTGTTGATGTGCTTCTTCAGTACCTTCCTCCCTTGGGTAAAAGTGACCATGTCTTTTTGGGATAAAGTATGCAATGCGTTATAATCTGGAAGAAAATATGACGGTCGATGCAATTGAAAAACCTGACTTTAGGAGAGGACATTATGGCAACCTTAGAAAATTTTTAGGGAGTATAATTGGACAGACTTGTTGCTAGGCAAGGAAGTGAATGAGATGTATGTCAAGTTTTGTGAAATATATGATAAAGGCACAAAAAAATTTATACCAAAACAGAGAAGCAGAACTAGGAAACAGGATTGGTTCGACAGAAAGTGCGAGAGGGCCAGAGACCAAAAGACACAAAAATGGAATCAATACAGGAAGAGGCCAAACCCCCAATCATACCAGCGATACAAAGATGCGAGAAACAACTACACGGCAGTGAGGAGAGAGGCAGAAAGAAATTTTGAAAAAGGGATTGCAGACAAATGTAAAACAGAACCAGGTCTATTCTATAAATTCATAAACAACAAATTGCAGGTAAAGGATAATATTCAGAGGTTGAAAATGGGAAATAGATTCACGGAAAATGAAAAGGAAATGTGTGAAACATTAAACGAAAAGTTCCAAAGTGTGTTTGTACAAAATGAAATCTTCAGGGAACCAGATACAATAAGAATTCCAGAGAACAACATAGAGCACATAGAGGTGTCTAGAGACGAAGTGGAAAAAATGCTCAAAGAGCTAAATAAGAACAAAGCAGTTGGTCCAGATGGAGTTTCACCATGGGTTCTGAGAGAATGTGCACCTGAGCTCAGCATCCCTCTTCAACTGATCTTTCAGGCATCCCTGTTTACAGGAGTTGTAGCTGATGTGTGGAAAAAGGCTAACATAGTTCCAATTTACAAGAGTGGAAGCAGGGAAGACCCCCTTAATTATAGACCGGTATCATTGACAAGTGTAATAGTCAAAATATTGGAAAAAATAATTAAAACTAAATGGGTAGCACACCTGGAGAGAAATGATATAATATCAGACAGACAGTATGGTTTTCGATCTGGTAGATCCTGTGTATCGAATTTACTCAGTTTTTATGATCGAGCAACAGAGATGTGTTCCCTAATGCGTGTGCCCCTTGTGTTAAATAGCCCGTCTTTATCTACCCTGTCAATTCCTCTGAGAATCTTGTACGTGGTGATCATATCCCCCCTAACTCTTCTGTCTTCTAGCGACGTGAGGTTTAATTCCCGTAGTCTCTCCTCGTAGCTCATACCTCTCAGCCCGGGTACTAGTCTGGTGGCAAACCTTTGAACTTTTTCCAGTTTGGTCTTATGCTTGACTAGATATGGACTCCATACTGGGGCTGCATACTCCAGGATTGGTCTGACATTTGTGGTATACAAGTTCTGAATGATTCCTTGCACAAGTATCTAAATGCCGTTCTTATGTTAGCCAACCTGGCATATGCTGCTGATGTTATCCTCTTGATATGGGCTTCAGGGGACAGGTCTGGCGTGATATCAACCCCCAGGTCTTTCTCTCTCTCTCTGACTCGTGTAGAATTTCATCTCCCAAATGATACCTTGTAACTGGCCTCCGGCTCCCTACACCTATCTTCATTATATTACATTTGGTTGGGTTAAACTCTAAGAACCATTTGTTCGACCATTCCTTTAGTTTGTCTAGATCTTCTTGAAGCCTCAAGCAGTCCTCCTCTGTCATAATTTTGGCATCGTCAGCAAACATTGAAAGGAATGAGTCTATACCCACCAGGAGATCGTTCACGTATATCAGAAACAGGATAGGACTGAGTACAGAGCCCTGTGGGACTCCACTGGTGACTTCATGCCAATCTGAGGTCTCACCCCTCACTATAACTCTTTGCTTCCTATTGCTTAGGTATTCCTTTATCCACTGGAGCACTTTACCAGTTACTCCTACCTGTCTCTCCAGCTTATGTACCAGCCTCTTATGGGGGGACTGTATCAAAGGCTTTCTGACAGTCCAAAAAAATGCAGTCTGCCCAGCCTTCTCTTTCTTGCTTAATCTTTGTCACCTGATCGTAGAATTCTATTAAGCCAGTAAGGCAAGATTTACCCTCTCTGAACCAATGTTGGCGATTTGTCACGAAGTCCCTTCTCTCCAGGTTGTGTGTGTGTGTGTGTAATTACCTAAGTGTAATTACCTAAGTGTAGTTACAGGATGAGAGCTACGCTCGTGGTGTCCTGTCTTCCCAGCACTCTTTGTCATATAACGCTTTGAAACTACTGACGGTCTCGGCCTCCACCACCTTGTCCCCTAACTTGTTCCAACCATCTACCACTCTGTTTGCGAAAGTGAATTTTCTTATATTTCTTCGGCATCTGTGTTTAGCTAGTTTATATCTATGACCTCTTGTTCTTAAAGTTCCAGGTCTCAGGAAATCTTCCCTATCGATTTTATCAATTCCTGTTACTATTTTGTATGTAGTGATCATATCACCTCTTTTTCTTCTGTCTTCTAGTTTTGGCATATTTAATGCCTCTAACCTCTCCTCATAGCTCTTGCCCTTCAATTCTGGGAGCCACTTAGTAGCATGTCTTTGCACCTTTTCCAGTTTGTTGATGTGCTTCTTAAGATATGGGCACCACACAACCGCTGCATATTCTAGCTTTGGCCTGTGTGTGTGTGTGTGTGTGTGTGTAATTACCTAAGTGTAGTTACAGGATGAGAGCTACGCTCGTGGTGTCCCGTCTTCCCAGCACTCTTTGTCATATAATGCTTTGAAACTACTGACGGTCTTGGCCTCCACCACCTTCTCCCCCAACTTGTTCCAACCGTCTACCACTCTGTTTGCGAAAGTGAATTTTCTTATATTTCTTCGGCATCTGTGTTTAGCCAGTTTATATCTATGACCTCTTGTTCTTGAAGTTCCAGGTCTCACGAAATCTTTCCTGTCGATTTTATCAATTCCTGTTACTATTTTGTATGTAGTGATCATATCACCTCTTTTTCTTCTGTCTTCTAGTTTTGGCATATTTAATGCTTTTAACCTTTCCTCGTAGCTCTTACCCTTCAGTTCTGGGAGCCACTTAGTAGCATGTCTTTGCACCTTTTCCAGTTTGTTGATGTGCTTCTTAAGATATGGGCGCCAAACAACAGCTGCATATTCTAGCTTTGGCCTAACAAAAGTCATGAACAATTTCTTTAGTATATCCCCATCCATGTATTTAAAAGCAATTCTGAAGTTAGAAAGCATAGCATAGGCTCCTTGCACAATATTCTTTATGTGGTCTTCAGGTGATAGTTTTCTATCTAGAACCACCCCTAGATCTCTTTCTTTATCAGAGTTCTTTAAAGATTTCTCACATAATATATAGGTTGTGTGGGGTCTATGTTCTCCTATTCCACATTCCATAACATGACATTTATTAACATTAAATTCCATTTGCCAAGTGGTGCTCCATATACTTATTTTATCCAGGTCTTCTTGAAGGGCATGACAATCATCTAAATTTCTTATCCTTCCTATTATCTTAGCATCATCAGCAAACATGTTCATATAATTCTGTATACCAACTGGTAGATCATTTATGTAGACAATAAACATCACTGGTGCAAGAACTGAACCCTGTGGTACTCCACTTGTGACATTTCTCCAGTCCGATACATTGCCTCTGATCACAGCCCTCATTTTTCTATCAATCAGAAAGTTTTTCATCCATGTTAGAAGCGTACCTGTCACTCCTCCAATATTTTCCAGTTTCCAGAACAACCTCTTATGTGGAACTCTGTCGAAAGCCTTTTTTAGGTCCAGATAGATGCAGTCAGCCCAACCATCTGTGTGTGTGTGTGTGTACTTACCTAGTTGTACTCACCTAGTTGTGCTTGCGAGGGTTGAGCTCTGGCTCTTTGGTCCCGCCTCTCAACCGTCAATCAACAGGTGATCAACCTGTGTGTGTGTGTGTGTGTGTGTGTGTGTGTGTGTGTGTGTGTGTGTATGTATGCATGCACATGAGCAGTGCGTATTAGTTGAGGTAACATCTATGTGCCGCTCTTCCCCAACTGCGAGGCTGTCAGGATTGACGCCTTTCGGCAGGACTAGTTGAGGTGGGGGTTCCTGTACCTTTCTCCCCCTGGTTCAGTTGTTGCTCCAGGTCCTGGCTCGCTTGAAGACTTGCCAGGGGCGAGTAGTCCTCTTGGCCCCATGGTGGCCAACCCAGCCGTGGTTTCAGGCGCTGCTTGCCCGGTGTCCGAACCCGGAGGTTTTTCCGCGGTTCTGCCATTATCAGGAGATCGTCCCAGTCCGGTACGAGACTGGTTCGCTCTTCTCGGCGAGTCTTCCCATTTGGTGTTTTTTACTCGTGTTTATCGCCATCTGTATGATGATCAGGTGGCGTCCTTGCTGGTTTCCCACCTACGGGATTCCTCTCAGCGGTAGTATGAGGTTTCCTGGCGGTCCTTCCGGTTCTTTTTGTCCCTTTGTCGTTGCTTTTCGCTTTCGGTTAGGGTGGTGTTGTCCTTTCTCTCTTGGTTGTTCCAGGACCGTCATCTTATGCCTAATACTGTTGCCTCGTGTCGTGCGGCACTGGCGGAACTGCTGCAGCTTGCTTTTGGTATCGATATCACTTCTGCGCTGTTTCGTAAGCTGTCTCGTGCATTGTTTCACCTCCAGCCTGCTCATGCGCCGCCTGAGTCGTCCTGGTCTTTGGACAGGGTGCTCTCCTATCTTTCTTCACCTCAGTTTGTTGTGGCCCCTTCGGTTCAGGATTGTTTTGTTAAGGCTCTTTTTCTGTTGGCATTAGTCTCTGAGGGTCATGTGGCGGTGCTTCATGCTCTTCTCCGGCGCAGGGGTTTTTGCTTTTGTGGTCGTTGTCATAGGTATGTCCGTCCACAGCCGTCTCCTTTTCTGGCAAAGAATGAGACTGCTGCCTTCCGGAGGGGTCTTTGGGTTGTTGATGCTTGGTTGGTCAGGCCAGGGGTTTATTATGTGTTGTGTCCGGTTGCGGCCCTCCGCCATTATCTGCGCACCACGGCTTCTGTGTCCGGGGATGCGCTTTGGGTTGATCCAGTTTCTCTCCTTCCCTGTTCGTGGGTTTGGGTCTCTCAGGTTGTCTGTAGGGTCATTAAATCAAGCCAACCTGTGGTCTATCCCCATGCCCATGACGTTCATAAGTTTTCTGCTCTTGCTGCCGTCTTTGGCAATATATCTTGCGCTGACATTCAGGCAAGGGGTTTTGGCGATCGAACAGGGTCCTGGCAGCACGCTACCTTGTGAACGTTCCTTGGCCCAGTCGGGCCAGTGTTGCTTTGGGTCGGCGGTTGCAGCCCGTTGTCTCGACTTTGAGTTGAGGAGTGGAGCACCGACCACCTCCCGGGTAAGTCCCCTTTTTTCTTTTGTTGTCTTTGGTGAAGTAGCTCCGGGGAGCCGTACGGGCTACCCCAAGAAAACCAGCATTGAATGTAATGAAATGCCATTTTCTGGGTGAGTCCATGAGGTTCCCCCGGCAACCCTCCCTCCCTCCAGTCGGCGTTTTTTTCACGGTTTTTGATATCCAGCCTCAGAACTGTGGTGGGGATCGCCGGCGCGAGGGGTCTGGGACTCCCCTTCCCCCTCCCAGGGAGGGGGGGAGCTGTGCAGACATGCGGCACGGCTCATGTGACATCATGCTTGTTTGCTCGTTTTTATTTTGGGAGTTCTGTCCACTCGTTTAATGATTTTCGTTGTTAACCAGAATAGGGGTTTGTTTTGTGGCGCTTACCTTTCTGGGTGCCTGTCCTGGTCGATGGCAGATATAGAATGCTCCAAATCACATGTGCATTTCTATGGGCCATTGCTCATGCCTCTGTGAGGGGGACCAGGTTCTTGCTTGTGGTCCCCGGTAGGCCTAGAACTCCACCCCACATCAACTGATGCAAAATAGTTAGGGTATCGTATCAGCCATGGATAGCTCTGGGGAGCCTCTGGGACTCTCAGAAAATGGCGTTTCATTACATTCAATGCTGGTTTTTTATCTTATATAATGGCTGATATCTGCCATGCATAAATGACAAAAAATGTAGTCCTCTGTTTATTTAGCTAAAATTACCTCTGTGGTTCTGTTTCAATTTCTGCTGTTCCATCCATCATGTGATTATCATCATTCTTGTTTCCTTTTTTTCCTTTTTTTCAATTCAATTTATGCTTTTGATCTCGATTAGTTTTAAGTTTGTCTGTGTTTTTCCAACATCTTGCCCGAAACGCTGTGTGTATTAATGGCTTTAGGCATAGTATGAACTAGCTCTATTTAGAAATCCAACATTCTGTTTGCAACTCATTTTGAATGTACTGTATGCACCTTTACCTGAATAAACATTAAACATTAACAAGCCACTGGCTTCCTGTCCCCACTGAGGCCACTAGACAGTTGCTAGTTCTGAGGTAAATTATGGCAGCTATTTGCATTGTTGTACTGTAATGATTACCTATATAAATTATGACCATCAATAGCCATAATCATGAGTACACATCATTAAGGTACATGCCCACGCATTAGGCATGATTCATTTGTAATTAAAACCAACTACTGAATTACTTTTTTTTTTTTTACTTAAATTTATTTGAAGACCATCATCTATCTAGGATGGGGACAGGAAGCTTGTGGCTTAACTAAGGTACCTCCCTCTTATTTTTCTTGACAATTCTTTTCAACTTGATTTTCAACTGCAGTACTGTTCTGTCTTGGCATTTACAGCTTCAGCAGTTAGGCAGTTCCATTGATTTATAACCCTTTGGTTGAAGAAGCAGCTCCTGTTTTCTGTCCTACCTTGTGGCTTGTTGAGCTTGAAGCTGTTGCCCCTTGTATGTGTTACATGCGAGTTGAAGATGGTCTTTATTTGTTGTCCAAATATGGACACGCCAGTGATTTGTACAGTTGAATAATCACTTTATTTTCCTAATGAATGGCACAACATTTTGTATTGCTTGATGAATTGGTCATCTGCATCAGATTTGTACATTTCTTAAAACAAACAATTTTCTCTGTAATGTATTTTATATTTCTATTTAATGAGATTTTCAATGTTTTATTTTTTCAGTATTGTATTTCAGAGACAGGCTCATGAGTGAGCTAGCAAGTTTTATTTCTCTGCTGTTAGAATGCACAATCTTGGGATCATGATCCATCTGTCTTCAAAAATCATTAGCAGGCTGGGAGTTGCTGCTACATTTATATTGTATGTATTGTATAATTATA
>WNGS01087706.1:0-12240 GCA_020271785.1 Procambarus virginalis
CTCTGCGGTCACCTAGGGGTGACCACGATGCGACGTTCACGTCGAGAGAAGTGGCTGGGCAACTACAACATCTTTTCTCTTGGTGAGGAGGCCCAGGGAAAATCAGGCTGACAGTGGAATATATTCCGGTCTGAATGTGTCAAACGAACAATGACGAATTGGGGAGTGATGCAGATTCGGTCGTCGCCCTACCGATCGCAGTCGAAGGGGGCGGTCGGAAGACTCCACTCCACCTCAAAAACAGCTCTGAGAATGTTCTGCATAGAGCAGGAAGACGAGTGGGAAGAGACAGCGGGCCCTGTTTTGTTGGCCATTTGCAAAGCAGTGGCAGAACCGTTAAAATTCTCACACTTCCAGCTGGTGAACGGACGTGAGGTGTGGAACCCTCGGTCTGTAGTAGGTAAGCAGTGGACGCCCAGGATGACCTTAAAGACGATCTGCAGACACATGAGGAGTGTCACACATTGGCGGCTGCAATACTGGCTGGAAGCCAAGATTTTCAGTGGAAAGGACAACGTAGTCGCAGATGCGTTGTCCCGCATGCACTAACCAGACATGACTCTTATTTTAAGGGGAGGGGTATGTGACGGTGTTCCCACCCTTCTAATTCTCCCACGCCTGCTGTAAGAGTCATGTCCACCATTCCCGAGCGTTCTCTACATTGCAGGCATCAATTGAACATATGTGGGAGAGAGTAGTATTCTCGAAGAGCCGAGAAATTTGAGAAAATGTAGTATTTTGGCCTGTGGGATAGGCCCTTTAGGGAGCCAATATGGCGCTGGCAAGTCTGTTCTCCCGCCAAAACTGTGTGACGTCAGTGGCGCCAGATTGGTCACCGTCAGCGACATGGCACTGGGAGCCAATGAAAACCAACTTTGGGAAAAGTGACGTCACATAGGCATAGGGGGTCCGCCCGTGTTGGCGCCAGGCGACATCAGTCTTTCACGACACGTCCGAGAGGTAGGACGCGCGATCGGTCGTCCTGTCAGAGTGACGGATTTACCGAACTCCGGTGGATTTAAGCGTCTCCAGTTGTTGGCACGCACTCTGTGAGGTCTTCCTGCAACCCAGTAGTGGCTCAGATAAGGAATTGACAGAATATTGAGCAACAAGTGCTCAGGGGACAGGTGCGTTGCAAGAAGTGGGCCGGGCATCGACGTGTGTCGTCGTTGGCAGTTCACCAGTATAAGAGACAGCTTAGTGGCCGGGCCACCCACCGTGAGTGAACCGGGTTGACAGCCTTGTCAACCAGGTTGAACGTGTGATCGACGATCCTGTCAAGTTTGACAGTAACCCCACCTTCGTGGAACCCTACGAGTCAACAGTTGGATGCAAGCACGTCGAGAAGTCTTCCCAAATACCTAGCGATATATCTAGACGACGAGGGAATTGACAGTGTTGTGAGCTTCAAGTGCTCTGAAGTCGGGTGCTGTGCGTGTGAAGCTTAAGCAGCATCGTCTGGTACGGCTGATAACTTCACAGTGACTTCGTAGTGGTGAGAGGCAGTTACTCTGGGAGTACAGTGACAAGAACTAATTGGGAAACGTACGACGACCGCCGAGACGTAGGCTGGCTGCCGTAGTTGGGAGGAAAGTTGACGGCCAGGAGACCGACTTCGACCCTGCGACGTACTGTAGAGGAAGAAGCACGGACCTGCTGTGTACAGAAGCGGCGAGACGCGACATCCTAAGGCGTAGGGCTTGTGTTTCTGGATGGTGAACGAGGCGAGAGCCTGGACCAGGAGCTACAACCCAACTGTCATCCTAGGATAGGTGAAGTAGGTGTTTACAGTTACCCTCCCATTTCCCCTTTAGTTAGCTATATATATTCTTGTTAGGATATTTTATATGTCGTGAGCAAGTCTCACTTGAGTTTAAGTCACAGAGAGCACAGTATGTGGTGAGGCTGCCCAGAGCGCTCACAATATCAGTTTACATATATATCTATGTGTGGGTGTGTGCAAACACCAAGATTCATCAGAGAATTTACTGTGACTATTATTATTAATCTCCAGTGAGTATTATTATTATATATATATTGGTAGTAAACCAGATATTGCTGTGGATTGATCTCTATAATCTATTGATATAAATGCATGTGGATTGATCTCTATAATCTATTGATATAAGTGCCCATGTGTTGATCACTACATTCTATCGATATAAATGCCCGTGTGTTGATCTCTATGATCTATTAATATAAATGCCTGTGTATTGATTTTCATGATGTATATAGATATATATGCCTGACATTTTATTACTGATTTATATATGACATGCCTGTGTACTGAATAATATCATATACGTGGAGTGATCGTCAGTGATATCTCTTTAAGAGAAAGTATAGATATAAAGAAAAGTTCAGTGATCAAGTGAGTGCATTCACAGTAAATATTATTAAGAGTAGAGTAATCTTTTGGTACGGTGAAAAGTCACTGTGAGAGTATTGTGAATATAGATGTTGATCGTGAGGCCAGTGAAATCATGAGTAAACCACGTGAACGTTGAATAGTGTTTTGGAAAAAGTTAAATAAACGGGGATCGCGACAATTAGAAAACAAGTACTAGTCTGTTCCCACGATCGCGAGGGTCCCGGCCAGCTGAGTCTGACAGGTGACACGTGCCGATGTTACCATATCGGTGCGCTATAGAATATTATGCTATGAATGGAGTAATTGTCATATATTAATCCTGACACATTAATGCTTAAATATTTCTCGTTGTCTTTTAAGTAAAATACCAAAACCCTTTGGTGTTTGATATCATCCCCTCCATATATCTTGTGACCGTGTAATGATATAAAGTAGAGTGACCTGCCTGATACTATATTACTGGATTTTGGCTCTTGCCACAATTACACCTGACCACTGCAATGTTACTGGACATCTAAAAAAACCAGTTGGCGACCTTGAAGGCTGTATAAGAGTTCGGTGCCGGGGCGGGCCACAGATTGAGGGAACGATCTGTGTCCTCACTCATCTTATAATCTAAAGGCCGGTTATGAGATCGACTGGGGTACTCTCCGAGGCCAGCAGTGGAGCCTAGAGGATTGAGGGAAGACCCGCCGAACGACGGTGAGTAAGGGTTATTGTTGGAGCAACCACCTGGAAAGGAGATCCAGTCTATTGTTGCTTTAACCCTTCTGTAACGAGAACACCGTGAAACCCCGACACCTGCAACAGCCTTGAGAGCTCGGAGCCTCTCTTTATACTGACGACAGAGTCTGAATACAACAGGACCATACAGTGGCACCTCAAGGCCAAGGTATTTGAATCTGTTTACATAGTCAAGCTGGGAGCCATCAGATAGTTGCATTTTGCGAACAGCTCCTCCCTGCCTGGGTGGACGCCGATTTAGTATCTTTGTTTTCTCTGCTGAGATAATTAAACCTAGGTCCTGACATGAATCTAATACAGAGTTAAGAGTGTTCTGTGTGTTAGCATACCCAGTGTTGTGTATCATTATATCATCAGCATAGCTAATGATGTGGACGTTGGGTTTGCTCGGTATAGAGTTTAACAGCGTGTTTATTAAGATATTAAATAAGGTAGGACTGAGGACACCACCCTGCGGGGTACCTAGTTCAAAGTCTCTTGTTACACTCCTATGCCCCTGGAAAAATACAGATGACTTCCTGTTGGATAAGTAACCCCTGATCCAACAAAGAAGCCGACCACCAACATTCATTCTTGCAAGCTCACTCAAGATAACATGTCTATTTGCAATATCAAAGGCAGACTTAAGATCTAGGAAGGTGGTATATGACTTTTCAGTGTGCAGGGTAAGAAAGGTGGTGATGCAATGATGCACACTCCTTCCATGCATAAAGCCATATATCTGGGGGGATAGCATGGTTCTTATTCTATGGAGGAGACGGTTTAGGACCATTCTCTCGAATGTTTTGCAAATGCAGCTAGTAAGGGAAATTGGGCGGAAAGCATTCTCTTGATTTGGCTTGGGAATTGGAATGATTATACTGTTGGTCCAAGAGATAGGAAGTTCCCCAGTAACATAGCTCATATTATACAGCTCAAGCAGGGGATTCCCTGGTACTAAAGGGAGCAGACGCATTATGTCATAAGTGATACCATCTTCACCGGGGGATGTGGCTTTGCCTTTGTTTAGGGGCGCGAGTAATTCAAACTCAGTGAATGGCACGTTGCATTCATCTTCCTTGTGGAGCATGAAGTCAACGAGCCTTTCTCGATCTCCGTAACCAGCATTTAATCTGAACTGTATGTCTGGGGGAAGATTATTGAAGCTAGAGGTGGTTGCCCAAGCATCGACTAACTCGTTTGCTCTGTGTAGAGGGTGCGGGTGTGCTACTTGGCCGATCTTATCGCCTTTAATTCTTTTAATATCCTTCCATGCCTGGCTAAGGGGGGTGTGAGAGTTGAGACTGTTAACAAAAGTTTCCCAGTTATCTTGCCTGAGCTCTGTCATGCGCTCCCTCGCCTTGGCTAGGGCTTTCTGAAAGAGCTTGAGCATTGCTGGCGTACGTGTTTCCCTATATGCAAGTCCAACTCGTCTGGCAGTGCGTTTCAAAGTACGCAATTTGGGGTCATTGTAATAGGCATGACGTTTATTACCTTTCATGTCGTTCCGACTATTGGATGGTGCAGGGGGCCGACCTAAAGGGTCAGCAAACATCTGAATGCTCTGTACTAGATCGTCGTTAAATGTCTGGACTGTGGAGGGATCATAAGTGCTGTACCACTCTGACACATGAGCAACAAAGTCTTCACGTCGAGCAGGAGGAACACTGAGCCGTTTGCGTTTGAAAGTTCCACCGGGCAGGATGGTATCTCCTATACATAGAGTAGTCAATCTAGGGTGATGAGCTGACAACAAATCTGTTACAATAGTTGATGTGCACCAGACGTGAGAGACGTTGAAACCAACACAGAGGTCTAGAATGCCTCCACAAATATGCGTGGGTTCAAGGTCACCCACAATCTGCACATCTTGGTGATTATTTAGTAGCGACAGCAGTTGATTCCCATTACCGTTACTGAAGCGAGAGCCGCCAATGTCCTTGTGTCTAGCATTGTAGTCACCAAGAATGATGGTTGGCTCTGCTTGAGCGCAGGCCGGAAGATCAATATAATTTAACTTTCCTGCTGGAGCATATAGATTAAATACACTGAGGACAGAGTTGCCCACATAGATCCTCACTCCATGATACTGTTGACCGGCAGTTTGTTTTTCTGGCAGAAGTTGATGGGGTAGGGATTGTTTGATGTATAGAATGCAAGAGTTGCTGGATCTGAGGTTGTAAGAAACAAATGAAGGCAATTTCGGGGGTGAGGATCTTGCGGGAACTCTGCACTCCTGGAGACATACAATATCGATGTGTTCAGTTGTTACTTTGTGATGTAAATCTGAGAATCTTTTTTTGAGGGATGCAATGTTCCAGCTAAGGATGGATAACTTAGTTAATTGTGCATTTAAAGTCAGCATTATATATTGATATTATTAGTTCACTTAATATATGTTATCTATATACATATTATCTATTGTACTGCTGTATAAGTCCAGGAACATTTTTTAGTTTTTTACCAATGTCACACATTTATATCCAATGGTCTAGTACAATTTGTCGGTCATTTCCAGCTATAGAGTCGTTTTTAACATACTCTAGCACAACTTTGGCAGTTAACCTGCGTGGAAGGGCTCCACTACACAAGGTTTCAAGATCACTAGAAGTTTCCCCTGATGGGCAAGCGAACACATGTTTGGAGGGTTCAGGGGTGGAAGGGGAAGTTTGGCAGTCATTGCTTACAAGTCCCCTCATACACGTGAGCATCGTCGAAATATCGCTGGTGGATTTTTTCTCATGTTGGAGTTGCTCTTGCAGCCGCTCCGTTTGCTGCTGTGACTGCTGCTGGTGTTCCTGCAACCGGTCACATCGCTAGAGTACAATCCTTAAATTGAACATGATAATAGAAGGCACATACATATATTTCTTTTAACTACAGCAATGAAGCTAAAGTAATTCAACTACACTGTATAGGCACTCATCGAAGCGTAATCTAGTCCCACTTTGTTCAGTGAGCTAATAAATTGTGAATCCCCTCACACATTTGGCTGCAAGAACATGATTATTCGATGTTCTCACTAATCGGATAATAAGGAAAATGTGGTATACACAACTACCAAATTAACAGCATTACCTTGCAACAGACTGATGACGAAAAGGACCTTGGAGTCAGAATGCATCATTTACTGAAAGTTGCACAACAAGTGGGAGTAGTAGTAAAAAGAAAAAAAGCTAATCAAGCCTTGGGAATAATCAAGGGACTTTAGGGAAAGAATTAATTAAGGTAGTCATTCAGTTGTATATATCTCTGGTGCTCACTTGGATTATTGTATCCAAGCGTGGAGACTTAGTGTTGAGAAAGACATAGCTGCTCTGGAAAAAATTCAACCCCAGGCAACAAAACTCATTTTAGAACTATCAACTCTCATACCAGGAACGGCTGAGGGTCACAGGACTAACAACACTGCAAACCATACATGACAGGGCGGATGTTATCAAAACTTTTAAAATACTGAAAAATTTGGAGGATGTTTATTCCAGACAACTTCTTCAAAAGGTCAAATGTAACACAAACAAGGAGCAACGTTTTCAAGCTTGTTATAAAAAAGGTGGGGTTGCTATGGGGAAACTGGTACTATTAAGGGGTAAGGGTAAGTAGAATACAGAGGTATCAAAATATGGGAGAACTAAAAGGCCCGGCCCCCAAAATAATATATCCACAGTAATAAATGCTTGCTACTAAACCCGGTTAGTCTAGGAATAGATTATTGTACTCCCACACAGGAGTTAGTTAGTTTAGTTCATTTATTATGCACCCCATACCCATCTTGTGGGCGGTAGTGGAAAGGGTTACAGAGGCACATAATGGGCTCAGGGACTGAACCCCACAATTCATTTAGCTAAGCAAGTTACAATCTTGATGAGCTAGTTACAAAATTCAATATAAGTCGTCACATCAACAATGGGTTCGAGATCGACCTCAAGTACAGGTTCTAAATTTAGCAACTGACATATGTGGAGAGCTAGTGTCAAAATTTATATGTTTGTCCTGCACACCGCCTCCCATCCAGTGGGCAGCGGTGGATAGGTTACAATCACTCAGTTACTACCTACAGTTAGCAAACTGGGGATATTTGACTAAAATTTCTGGTAGCAGATCATTTTGAATGAAATATTTACACATCGCTGGAACATTGGTTACAGAATTGTCTCTAAATTCACGTATCTTTTCGCACTCCATCACATAGTGACGGAGGGTGTGCGAATAATTTTGTTGACACAGTTTACATTTGGTCAGGTCTACATCGGCAGATAATGAGAATTCCCAGAGATACTTGTAACCGAGTCTAAGCCGAGCAGCAGTAACATCTAGAAGTCTGCTGATTTTATTGGATGATCCATAGATGTGTGGCTTCTCTTGCATGATAGTATGATGATAGATGGAATTACTGGTGTCAATTTCACTTTGCCTCAGATCTACAAGATCTTGTTGAAGTTCTCACACAGGAAAAAGGGATACTCTGTTCAAACTTACTTATTTATTAACCCCTTAACACCCCCCATACACAATCACACCAATAACAATTTAATACTGACTTTACCACACAATCTTACGTTAAATGCCTTGGTCCACATAGGCAGGATACAAGGGTTTACACTGAAAACAAGCTAGGGTAAAGCTCTACTATAACACACTGGAGGTAGTCAGCTTAGGGTAGGGGACCACGTGTTTACACTGGGACCCCGTTAGCATAACAGGTAAGATAAACACTTAAATACACTTCCTACACCCCAGGTATACTACTCTACACATAGAACGATAGGTATGCCAGACATATACAAAAATGAGTAATGGAGTACTTAACCAACTAAGTCACAGAAATAAAGAATTAAGAGGAAGGAGGAGAGCACGTCCAAGCACCACAGTCAGCCAGCAGAGAAGGCCGCCTCAGTCTCGAGCAGCCTGCAGCATGCGTGTGGTGCCGGGAAGAGCCCAATTGATCATACAGCTATACACATTAAAACATCTTCCCCTTATGCCTCATATTGCTACTTTCCTCATTCTACGGGTAGTTAAACTTATAACAATGTTACTTAATCCACAACAAGTTTAAGAGTCTAAATGCTCTGTGAGCAACAAGAATAGTCGTACTTCTGGCAGGGATGATTACAAACAACTTCAGCTCTCTATGCGTCCCCTGCCATATTGTAGTTTAATAAGCTCAATTTTGACCTCTGGTTTCCATCTAAAGAACCCAGAGTCGTAACACTCCTCCCCCCTTCAGAGAAAAAAAAATGTGACTACTAGAGGAGTAGTCATATTTTTGTAAGAGTACACAGAGAATAAAAGGAAATCCATGACAAACAATATAATCAATCAAAACAACAATTTCTCTGCAAAAAAAATACAAAGGAATTCTCTGAAAGAAAAATACACAAAAACAATAAAACAAACAAAAAAAACAAACAAACAAACAAAAGGAAGTAAATAAATTGGACACGGGATATTTAATGTCACAGGAGAACCTAAAAAAAAATAACTAAAGCATGACATTTGGTATGGCTTCCTGCGGCTCAGATGAATGTTACTCAGGCAAGCGGGACAGAGCGTCGGCTATCACGTTGAGCCGGCCCGGTAGGTGGATAATAGATTAAAGTCCTGTAGGTACAATGCCCACCTGAGGATGCATTTATTTTTCTGCTTCATCTGATTCATGAAAACTAATGGGTTGGTCCGTGTACACTTCCACTATATTACCTGTGAGGTACACTTCGAACTTTTTGCAAGTTAGCACTAGCACCAACGCCTCTTTTTCTATCACCGAATAATTGCGCTGCGCCTTGTCAAATTTCACAGAGTAATAATATACTGGATGTTCCACTTTATCATCCCCAGTTTGCAACAACACTGCACCAGCACCCGAGTCAGACGCGTCAACTTGAATTTTAAACGGACGGTCGAACCTTGGACTAGCAAGCACTGGGGCGGAAGCTAAGATCAATTTCAAGTTTTTAAATGCCTCTGCACAGTCCGATGACCACTTAAATTTAACGGCCTTCCGCAACAAATCTGTGAGAGGAGTGGCCACACTGGAAAAGTTCTGACAAAAGCGTCGGTAGTACGCACACATACCGATAAATCGTTGAATGTCCTTTTTAGACCTGAGCACTGGATAGTCCAGAATAGCACTGATTTTGTCTTGTCGAGGTAACACTTTTCCTTGGCCCACTTCATAACCGAGGTACGTCACTGTGCCTTGGCCAAAATGACACTTTTTAGCATTTAAGGTTAGATTTGCATGTTTCAACACTGTGAACAACTGGCGTAACCTAGCTATGTGGTCAGCCCAATTAATATCAAAGAGCACAATATCATCTAAATACGCCCGACAATTTGGCACATTAG
The DNA here is from genome assembly GCA_020271785.1 of Procambarus virginalis. Taxonomy (NCBI): domain Eukaryota; kingdom Metazoa; phylum Arthropoda; class Malacostraca; order Decapoda; family Cambaridae; genus Procambarus; species Procambarus virginalis. Next base: position 9,446 of record WNGS01087706.1, read on the forward strand.
CGAGCAAAGAGTTCATTAGCCTCTGGAACGTGGCAGGGGCACTACGCAAGCCGAATGGTAACACTTGATACTCAAACACACCCTCGGGTGTCACAAACGCCGTTAGTTGTTTAGCACGTTCAGTGAGAGGGATTTGATAGTACCCTCTCGAGAGATCGAATTTAGACACATACGTGGCGTTCCCGATTTCGTCGATACAGTCCTCGAGACGTGGCAACGGATAGGCGTCCACTATGGTCACCTTGTTGAGCTGCCGATAATCGGTGCATAATCGCCAGGAGCCATCTGGTTTGGGGACCAAAAGGCAGGGCGAGCACCAAGAGCCCTGGCTCGGCCTGATGAGGCTGTGCTGGAGCAAGAAGTCGACCTCCTTACGGACGATGGCCTTCTTTTCCGGACTCATCCGATAGGGTTGAAGGCGAATGGGGGTGTAGTCCGTCAACTCGACATCATGGTAAATGGCATCAGTCTGGGTCGGGACCTCCCCGAACAGACTGGAGAATTCGTCAAGCAACGACTGCACCTCGTCACGTTGGGACATCTGCAAATGGGACAGTCCCTCCTCCACAGCATTCACAGAACTAGAATTATTGAGAATGAGATTAGTTGGGTCCCCAGAACAATCATCCCCTAGAATCCACTCGGTAAAACATCTAAACTATTGGGACCGACTAAAGAGCCTAAATCTGTATTCCCTTGAGCGCAGGCGGGAGAGATACATAATAATTTACACGTGGAAAATATTAGAGGGGCTGGTCCCAAACCTGCACACAGAAATAACATCACATGAGACCAGAAGACATGGCAGGATGTGCAGAATACCCCCGTTGAAAAGCAGAGGTGCAACTGGTACTCTGAGAGAGAACTCTATCAACATCAGAGGCCCGAGACTGTTCAACACACTTCCACTACACATAAGGGACATAACTGGCAAACCCCTCACAGTGTTCAAGAGAGAACTGGATAAGCACCTCCAAAGGATACCTGATCAACCAGGCTGTGACTCATACGTCAGGCTGCGAGCAGCCGCGTCCAACAGCCTGGTTGATCAGTCCAGCAACCAGGAGGCCTGGTCGATGACCGGGCCACGGGGACGATAAGCCCCGGAAGCACCTCAAGGTATCCTCAAGGTAAGGTAAGGTATCCCCTCCCTCACTGGAAATGGAAACATTGGTTAGTGCAATGGGCCTGGGGCCCTGGAACTTCTTCAGCCGATTCACGTGTACGAGCATTACCTGTTTACGCTTATCAGAGTGTCTCACTTTGTACGTGAGGTCCCCAGTCTTCTCTGTCACAATGTAGGGGCCCTTGTACTTGTGGGACATAGTGCTCCCCAGTTGAGGCTTTAGTACCAGGACAGGGTCACCGGGCTGAAATACCCGCAACTTAGCCTTGGCATCGTTCCGTTCTTTCATATTCTCTTGGGCCTTCCCAAGATACTTTAGCGCCGCAGCCTTGCAGTCTGTTACGACTCTGGGTTCTTTAGATGGAAACCAGAGGTCAAAATTGAGCTTAGTAACGACAATATGGCAGGGCACGCATAGAGAGATGTAGCTGTTTGTAATCATCCCTGCCAGAAGTACGACTATTCGTGTAGCTCACAAAGCATTTAGACTCTTAAACTTGTTGTGGATTAAGTAACATTGTTATAAGTTTAACTACCCGTAGAATGAGGAAAGTAGCAATATGAGGCATAAGGGGAAGATGTTTTAATGTGTATAGCTGTATGATCAATTGGGCTCTTCCCGGCACCACTCACGCATGCTGCTGGGACGGTCTTCTCTCTGCTGGGGCTGTGTTGTTCGGACGCGCTCTCCTCCTTCCTCTTACTTCTGTATTTCTGTGACTTAGTTGGTTAAGTACTCCATTACTCAGTTTGTATATGTCTGGCATACCTATCGTTATATGTGTAGAGTAGTATACCTGGGGTGTAGTAAGTATATTTAAGTTTTTGTACCTGTTATGCTAAACTGGGGTCCCAGTGTACCACGTGGTCCCCTACCCTAGGCTGAATCTAGTGTGGTATAGTAGAGCTTTACCCTAGCTTGCTTTCAGTGTAAAACCTTGTATCCTGCCTAGGTGGACCAAGGCTTTTAACGTAAGATTGTGTGGTAAAGTTAGTATTAAATTGTTATTGGTGAGATTGTGTATGGGGGGTGTTAAGGGGTTAATAAATAAGTAAGGTTGAACAGAGTATCCCTTATTCCTGTGTGGGAGTTCAATAATCATTTCCTAGACTAACCAGGTTTAGTAGCAAGCATTTATTATTGTGGATATTTTACTTTGGGGGCCGGGCCTTTTGTTCTCCCATATCTTGATACCTCTAGTCTACTTACCCTTACCCCTTAATAGTACAGTTTCCCCATAGCAAGACCCACTTTAATTTATAACAAGTGGGGGCCTGTCCGGGATCAACTATTATTGTAAAAAATTAGATCTTTGAATGCCAAAACTAAAAATTCTTGTTTCCGCAGAACGGTTGTGTGCTAGCCTAGGGTCCAGCTCACCTGGCATAGGACATTCATTGCACTGACTGGACACCCAACTGGATCTCTTCACGATTAAGGTTAGTGTGGCCTTGTGTTAGGGGCCGTGCAAATTTTGTTTTTTTCCAATTTTAATTTTAAATTTTTCTGTGGCTAGGAGCTAAAATTTTTAGTGATGTCTTCTGACATGCAGAGACTGGCAGAGGAGCCTTCATTGGGGGAAATAAAGAAACTTACCAAGTCTAATTTAGTATTGTTAGGCAAGGAATTCGGTCTAGAATTAAATGCCGCAAATAAAAAGTGGATCTG
>WNGS01087721.1:0-5000 GCA_020271785.1 Procambarus virginalis
AACCATATATTTTATCATGGTAAAACCATATATTTTATCATGGTAAAACCATATATTTTATCATGGTAAAACCATATATTTTATCATGGTAAAACCATATATTTTATCATGGTAAAACCATATATTTTATCATGGTAAAACCATATATTTTATCATGGTAAAACCATATATTTTATCATGGTAAAACCATATATTTTATCATGGTAAAACCATATATTTTATCATGGTAAAACCATATATTTTATCATGGTAAAACCATATATTTTATCACGGTAAAACCATATATTTTATCATGGTAAAACCATATATTTTATCACGGTAAAACCATATATTTTATCACGGTAAAACCATATATTTTATCATGGTAAAACCATATATTTTATCATGGTAAAACCATATATTTTATCATGGTAAAACCATATATTTTATCATGGTAAAACCATATATTTTATCATGGTAAAACCATATATTTTATCATGGTAAAACCATATATTTTATCATGGTAAAACCATATATTTTATCATGGTAAAACCATATATTTTATCTCACTGCACTTGATGGCCAGCCACTTGGGAGGACGGTAGAGCCTGCCACTTGGGGAGGACGGTAGAGCCAGCCACTTGGGGTGGACGGTAGAGCCTGCCACTTGGGGAGGACGGTAGAGCCTGCCACTTGGGTGGACGGTAGAGCCTGCCACTTGGGGAGGACGGTAGAGCCTGCCACTTGGGGTGGACGGTAGAGCCTGCCACTTGGGGTGGACGGTAGAGCCAGCCACTTGGGGTGGACGGTAGAGCCAGCCACTTGGGGTGGACGGTAGAGCCTGCCACTTGGGGAGGACGGTAGAGCCAGCCACTTGGGGTGGACGGTAGAGCCAGCCACTTGGGGAGGACGGTAGAGCCAGCCACTTGGGGTGGACGGTAGAGCCTGCCACTTGGGGAGGACGGTAGAGCCTGCCACTTGGGGAGGACGGTAGAGCCTGCCACTTGGGGAGGACGGTAGAGCCAGCCACTTGGGGAGGACGGTAGAGCCAGCCACTTGGGGTGGACGGTAGAGCCTGCCACTTGGGGAGGACGGTAGAGCCTGCCACTTGGGGAGGACGGTAGAGCCTGCCACTTGGGGTGGACGGTAGAGCCTGCCACTTGGGGTGGACGGTAGAGCCAGCCACTTGGGGTGGACGGTAGAGCCTGCCACTTGGGGAGGACGGTAGAGCCTGCCACTTGGGGAGGACGGTAGAGCCTGCCACTTGGGGAGGACGGTAGAGCCAGCCACTTGGGGAGGACGGTAGAGCCTGCCACTTGGGGAGGACGGTAGAGCCAGCCACTTGGGGAGGACGGTAGAGCCAGCCACTTGGGGTGGACGGTAGAGCCAGCCACTTGGGGAGGACGGTAGAGCCAGCCACTTGGGGTGGACGGTAGAGCCTGCCACTTGGGGAGGACGGTAGAGCCTGCCACTTGGGGAGGACGGTAGAGCCTGCCACTTGGGGAGGACGGTAGAGCCAGCCACTTGGGGAGGACGGTAGAGCCAGCCACTTGGGGTGGACGGTAGAGCCAGCCACTTGGGGAGGACGGTAGAGCCAGCCACTTGGGGAGGACGGTAGAGCCAGCCACTTGGGGAGGACGGTAGAGCCTGCCACTTGGGGTGGACGGTAGAGCCTGACACTTGGGGAGGACGGTAGAGCCTGCCACTTGGGGAGGACGGTAGAGCCTGCCACTTGGGGAGGACGGTAGAGCCTGCCACTTGGGGTGGACGGTAGAGCCTGCCCCGTCCTCAGAACACGTCCATTCCCTCTAGCGGTTTTCCTGACAATTCCTCATAAAACTACATGTATATAGATTACTTAAACCAGGAGAAAGATGGTTAAGAACATAAAAATGATGCCAACTGCAGAAGGCCTATTGGCCCAGACGAGAGCTAATATATTTCTCTTATTTATATCCACCCAATCACAATAATATATATGTCTAACCTACGCTTGAAACAACCAAAGGACCCTACTTCTATTATGTTACCCGGTAATTGGTTCCACAAATCAACAACCCTTTTTATCGAACCAGTATTTACCCAGGTCTTTCCTGAATCTAAACTTATCCAATTTATACCCATTGTTTCGAGTTCTATTTTGGGTTGTTACTTTTAAAACCCAATTAATATCCCACACAGTCAATTCCAAATTTCTGGCAATTAGGTCAATACACTAAAGGTCAGTGATCAAATGGAACCATACAGGAATGTAACTATGTAATGTAATGTGTATATGAAATTATGTTAATTTTGTGCTTATATCAAACATTTTTACATGTATACAAATAATACAACATTAACACAATCCCAATATGCTCAAAATATAATTTATACATTATTATAATCCTCTCTATTATTATAGTTTCTCCTATACATAATTATTAATATATTATAGTTTCATATTATTACAGTTTTAATATTATAGCTTCTTCTAAATATAATTATTAATATATTATAGTTTCTCCTATTTATACTTATTAATATATTATAGTTTCATTACTATAGTTTCCTTTTTAAGTTTCTCCAATATATTATTATTATTATAGTTTTCCATAGTCAATATTATTATAGAAACATTACTATAGTTCCCCCTGGTCCGGGGAAGACCAAACGCCCAGCTGATCACATGTAAACAAAAGAGTCCAGAGAAGGGAGCCGCCCTCTCTGCTCCAACACTCAACACATTAACAGATAACTTTAACAATACAATAGAGAAATAAACGTTTACATTTATCCAGCTCATTAACACCAATCGCTGGCATGACGAGTGTGTCACTTGTGGGACGAGAGTGAGAGAGAGTGTACTCACATTCAGTCGAGAGTCAGTAGTGTCATTAAAGTTACAACAGCGGTGTTCACTGTGTAACTACCAATAACATGCAATAGCCTAGCTAGTGATCCTAGCCAGTGATCCTAGCCAGTGATCCTAGCCAGTGATCCTAGCCAGTGATCCTAGCCAGTGATCCTAGCTAGTGATCCTAGCCAGTGATCCTAGCTAGTGATCCTAGCCAGTGATCCTAGCTAGTGATCCTAGCCAGTGATCCTAGCCAGTGATCCTAGCTAGTGATCCTAGCCAGTGATCCTAGCTAGTGATCCTAGCCAGTGATCCTAGCCAGTGATCCTAGCTAGTGATCCTAGCCAGTGATCCTAGCCAGTGATCCTAGCCAGTGATCCTAGCTAGTGATCCTAGCCAGTGATCCTAGCCAGTGATCCTAGCCAGTGATCCTAGCCAGTGATCCTAGCCAGTGATCCTAGCTAGTGATCCTAGCCAGTGATCCTTGCTAGTGGTCCTAGCTAGTGATCCTAGCCAGTGATCCTAGCCAGTGATCCTAGCTAGTGATCCTAGCTAGTGATCCTAGCCAGTGATCCTAGCCAGTGATCCTAGCCAGTGATCCTAGCCAGTGATCCTAGCTAGTGATCCTAGCTAGTGATCCTAGCCAGTGATCCTAGCCAGTGATCCTAGCCAGTGATCCTAGCTAGTGATCCTAGCCAGTGATCCTAGCTAGTGATCCTAGCTAGTGATTCTAGCCAGTGATCCTAGCCAGTGATCCTAGCTAGTGATCCTAGCTAGTGATCCTAGCCAGTGATCCTGGCTAGTGATCCTAGCTAGTGATCCTAGCCAGTGATCCTAGCCAGTGATCCTAGCTAGTGATCCTGGCTAGTGATCCTAGCCAGTGATCCTAGCCAGTGATCCTAGCCAGTGATCGTAGCCAGTGATCCTAGCCAGTGATCCTAGCTAGTGATCCTGGCTAGTGATCCTAGCCAGTGATCCTAGCCAGTGATCCTAGCCAGTGATCCTAGCTAGTGATCCTGCTAGTGATCCTAGCCAGTGATCCTAGCTAGTGATCCTAGCCAGTGATCCTAGCTAGTGATCCTAGCTAGTGATCCTAGCCAGTGATCCTAGCCAGTGATCCTAGCCAGTGATCCTAGCCAGTGATCCTAGCTAGTGATCCTGGCTAGTGATCCTAGCCAGTGATCCTAGCCAGTGATCCTAGCCAGTGATCCTAGCTAGTGATCCTGGCTAGTGATCCTAGCCAGTGATCCTAGCTAGTGATCCTGGCTAGTGATCCTAGCCAGTGATCCTAGCCAGTGATCCTAGCCAGTGATCCTAGCCAGTGATCCTAGCCAGTGATCCTAGCTAGTGATCCTGGCTAGTGATCCTAGCCAGTGATCCTAGCTAGTGATCCTAGCCAGTGATCCTAGCTAGTGATCCTAGCCAGTGATCCTAGCCAGTGATCCTAGCCAGTGATCCTAGCCAGTGATCCTAGCCAGTGATCCTAGCCAGTGATCCTAGCCAGTGATCCTAGCCAGTGATCCTAGCCAGTGATCCTAGCCAGTGATCCTAGCTAGTGATCCTAGCCAGTGATCCTTGCTAGTGGTCCTAGCTAGTGATCCTAGCCAGTGATCCTAGCCAGTGATCCTAGCTAGTGATCCTAGCTAGTGATCCTAGCCAGTGATCCTAGCCAGTGATCCTAGCCAGTGATCCTAGCCAGTGATCCTAGCCAGTGATCCTAGCCAGTGATCCTAGCCAGTGATCCTAGCCAGTGATCCTAGCCAGTGATCCTAGCCAGTGATCCTAGCCAGTGATCCTAGCCAGTGATCCTAGCTAGTGATCCTAGCCAGTGATCCTTGCTAGTGGTCCTAGCTAGTGATCCTAGCCTGTGATCCTAGCCAGTGATCCTAGCCAGTGATCCTAGCCAGTGATCCTAGCCAGTGATCCTAGCCAGTGATCCTAGCTAGTGATCCTAGCCAGTGATCCTTGCTAGTGGTCCTAGCTAGTGATCCTAGCCAGTGATCCTAGCCAGTGATCCTAGCCAGTGATCCTAGCCAGTGATCCTAGCCAGTGATCCTAGCCAGTGATCCTAGCCAGTGATCCTAGCCAGTGATCCTAGCTAGTGATCCTAGCCAGTGATCCTAGCCAGTGATCCTAGCCTGTGATCCTAGCCAGTGATCCTAGCCTGTGATCCTAGCCAGTGATC
>WNGS01087723.1:0-15288 GCA_020271785.1 Procambarus virginalis
ACTATAAAAAGGCATATATCTTCACTTTACTTCAGTTATATTTATGCTAAAGTATTAACATGCAGCTTACATGCCTATTATTATTATGACAGAAAACTTCGTTTATTACAATGTCGACATTAGATTAACATTGATCTTCGAAAGATCATAGTTCCCATCGATAGGGAGAGCGTCGGTCAAGAAACCTTCTTTAAAATATGGATATTTTTCCTCTCTAATAAGATATAATCTCTATGATGGATTCACAAAAACTATTTTATCTCTGCCTTTCTGATAACATATACAAATATACGTTTTTATTTGTGAATCTCTATTAACTAAGCAATATATCTGAGAGCGTGTAGGATTCGGTGTCCAATGAACGAAAAGGACATGGATAGTTTAAGTAGCGAACGCATACAAACGAATAACGTAAGTATCTATATAACAAAATTATTGTCCTGTAGAGTTGATTTAACTTCCATACACATTTTTATAAATAAATATTAAATGTTTTGTGGCTATTATGAAAGATATATTACAAATATCCTTTCTACTTGTTAATATAAATATTTAAATTTGCGACAATTTGAACAAAGAAGTGCGACCACTGGATCATTGTGTACAGGAGGCTGATATGGCAGCAAACACTCTCCAGGCGACCATATATCTTGGATAAGTCGCTCCACAATTTTGTCGCTTGGACCGTCGACTTCCTATGGCGTCACCTCTCACATATTTACTTCTAATTTCGATATGAAATTACATTATTTCAGCGTAAAAATAGGTTTGATCATGTTCTACGTGCAGCACCAACATTACAGTAAGTAAATATATCATATTTCTTCATTACTTACGTAATGCTAGGAGGATTTGGGTACATTTGGGTAGATTTGGGTAGATTTGGGTAATTCTACGGACCGGTCTCTGGAGGCAGGCGACATACATATAGGTGTGGCGGTCCGTAGAATTACCCAAATCTACCCAAATCTACCCAAATCCTCCTAGCATTACGTAAGTAATGAAGAAATATGATATATTTACTTACTGTAATGTTGGTGCTGCACGTAGAACACGATCAAATCTATTTTCACTCTGAAATAATGTAATTTCATATCGAAATTTGAAGTAAATATGTAGCAGGTGACGCCATAGGAAGTCGACGGTCCAAGCGACAAAATTGTGGAGCGACTTATCCAAGATATATGGTCGCCTGGAGAGTGTTTGCTGCCATATCAGCCTCCTGTACACAGAGATCTAGTCGTCGCACTTCTTTGCTCAAATTGTCGCAAATTTAATTAATGATATTAACAAGTAGAATGGGTGTTTGTAATAATATCTTTCATAAATACCCACAAAACATTTAATATTTATTTAAAAAAATGTGTCTGGAAGTTAAATCAACTCCACAGGACAATAATTTTGCTATATAGATACTATCGTTATTCGTTTGTATGCGTTCGCTACTTAAACTACTCATGTCCTTTTCGTTCATAGAACACCGAACCTAACACGCTCTCTGATATATTGCTTAGTTAATAGAGATTCGCAAATAAAACTTATATTTGTATATGTTATTAGAAAGGCAGAGATAAAATAGTTTTTGTGAATCCATCACAGAGATTATATCTTATTAGACAGGAAAGATATTCATATTTCAAACAGGGTTTCTTGGCCGACGCTCTCCCTATCGATGGGATCTATGATCTTTCGAAGATCAATGTTAATTTAATCTAAATATTGTAATAAACGAAGTTTTCTATGTCATAATAAAGACAGAAATATAAGCTGCATGTTAATACTTTAGCATAAATATAACTGAAGTGAAAGTGAAGATATATGCCTTTTTATAGTTATGTGATAGCTATCTCAGCGAGTGTGAAGGCCTGCAAACAAGTGAATTAATTGTGTAATTCATTTGCATATGTGCAAAGTAACATCAAAGGTCTATATGTCAACATAAACACAGATGTAGACGATAATGTGACTACATTTCAAAGAAAATATATCTTAAATGAAAGCTTATGGTTAAATATATAGCCAATACCACACCATCGCCGGTGTCCGGACAAATGAAAACTTCCAATGCATCAGTGTCCTGCCAGGTGGGCAATATAGGCTTCACAATTCAGAAAAAAATTGTAATTCAGAGAAATGCGTTGATAAACGCAAAATGTTTTATATTTTAAATACAGATATAAACTTTGTTTTCAAACGTTTCTTGTAACAATATCTCGAGTATAAGAATCAAAATATATTTTGGACTTAACAATTTCCTATAAAGTTGCAATGCTACCTTAATTGTATATGATCATCATCATATACAGACAGAAATTAACTTATAAAATGTTGAGGTAAAGATAGACGTATGTTAATTATGACTCATAATCACTCTTAAGAACTTAATTATAAACCATAATATTATAATTATAATAATTCATTTTTGGGGGAACTGGAAGCCACAGTATATTCATACACGATAGGCTTTTATCAAGGACATCCTTAAGGTCGAATTACTGACCCCGCCTAGGATGCAACCCCCACAACAAGCTGACTAATTCCTGAGTACCTACTTACTGCCAGGTGAACAGTCGCATTACGTGAACCTATACTCATCCTGTTACCAGTTGTTTGTGCACCCCATACCCATCCTGTGACCTGTAAATTATTGTGCAACCCATACTTATCCTGTGACCTGTAGTTTATTGTGCACCTCATACTAATCCTGTGAGTCATAGAACATTGTGCAACCCTTTCTCATCGTGTGAATCTTTGTTTACTTTGCTCTCCATACTCATCCTCTGCGCGATAGTTTCTTGTGCAATCCATACCCATCATGACACTAGAAACGGGAGACCTTCCGGAAAGCTGGAAGACAGCTAATGTAGTCCCAATTTACAAAATGGTGACAGGCAAGAGGCACTGAACTACAGGTCAGTTTCCCTAACTTGTATACCATATGCAAGGTGACGGAGAAGATAGTGAAGAAAGGGCTCGTAGAGCATGTGGAGGGAAACAGCTTTGTAACACACCACCAGCATGGGTTCAGAGATGGTAAATCTTGCCTCACAGGTCTAATAGAATTCTATGACCAAGCAACACAAATTAGGCAGGAAAGAGAAGGGTGGGCAGACTGCATTTTCTTGAACTGTCATAAAGCCTCTTACACAGTACCTCACAAAAGGCTGTTGCAAAAGTTGGAGCAACAGGCAGGAGTAAAAGGTAAGGTGCTCCAGTGGATAAGAAAGTATCTAAGCAATAGGAAACAGCGAGTAACGGTGAGGGGGGGGGAGGCATCAGAGTGGCGAGATGTCACCAGAGGGTTCCACAGGGCTCTGTAGTCTGACCCATCCTGTTTCTAGCATGTGTAAACGACCTTTCGGAGGGTATAGACTCATTCCCCTCAATGTTTGCTGATGATGCAAAAATTATGAGAAGAATCTAAACAGATGAAGATAGACAGAGACTGCAGGACGACCTGGACAAACTGGAGGAATGATCTAGAAAATGGTTGCTAAAGTTCAACTCAGGAAAGTGTAAAGTAATGAAATTAGGCGAAGGGAGCAGAAGGCTGAACACAAGATACCATCTGGGAGGTGAAATCCTGCAAGAGTCAAATAGAGAGAAAGATCTGGGGGTCGATATCACACCGAACCTGTCCCCAGAGGCCCACATCAAAAGGATATCATCAGCGGCATATGCTAGACTGGCCAATATAAGAACCTCCTTTAGAAACTTGTGTAAGGACTCGTTCAGGACCCTGTACACCACTTATGTAAGACCAATCCTGGAGTATGCAGCTCCAGCCTCCAGTCCATACCTAGTTAAACACAAGACGAAGTTAGAGAAGATTCAGAGGTATGCCACCAGACTGGTCCCGGAACTGAGAGGAATGAGCTACGAGGAAAGGCTAAGGGAGCTGAACCTCACAACCCTGGAAAACAGAAGAGTAAAGGGAGACATGATAACCACCTACAAAATTCTCAGGGGAATTGACAGGGTGGACAAAGACAAACTCTTTAGCACGGGTGGAACTCGAACAAGGAGACACAGGTGGAAACTTAGTACCCAGATGAGCCACAGAGACGTTAGAAAGAATTTTTTCAGTGTCAGGGTAGTTAACAAATGGAATGCATTAAGTAGTGTTGTGGTGGAGGCTGACTCCATACACAGTTTCAAATGTAGATATGATAGAGCCCAATAGGCTCGCGAATCTGTACACCAGTTGATTGACAGTTGAGAGACGGGACCAAAGAGCCAGAGCTCAACCCTCGCAAACACAACTAGCAGAGTACAACATGTGAGTGGTAGTTCATTGTGTACCCTATCCTCATCCTGTGAGTATAGGGTACACAACAAGTTCATTTGTACTCTTTACTCATCATCAAGAAGCGTATTTTACCAGCATTGTAATATAAATCAAGAATAAAAAGGCTTAACTGGATATTAATAACTCGATATTATTTCCCTGTTTACAACAGAACTTGCTGCATACATTGTCATAATTGATGAATCTTTTCCAGGCAAGGCAGAATGGAGACACACTTCCTTGAAATCGGGAGATACTAGGTTTAAATCCTTGTTATCATGTTGTGCTATATACCAGTCTCATTGGTCTACAGTCGCAATAGTTGTTCTTGCTCTAATTTCTCCTGATCTCGTCTCGTCCCCACACACAAGTGAGATGGCATTGAATAAACAATTGCCATCTCCTTTAACACTAACTGGCATACGGTAGTTGGTCGTTACTCCTCCACAAATTTTAAGGATTTCTGCAGCCGTCTTGCCCTCCGAAAATTCAACATTTGCAGCAACCTTAATGTAAACCTGACCAAAGGTAAACTGTCAACAAAATTATTTGCACACCCTCCGTCACTATGTGATAGAGTGCGAAATGATACGTAAATTCAGAGACAATTCTTTAACAAACGTTCAAGAAATTTGTAAATGATTTGTTTAAAATGGACACATAATTACTAAATTGTCCTGGTTTCTAGGAACTGTGGGCAGGGGTCTGTGGAAACACTGCAACGTCTGTGCTTATATGAATATACGTCAAATACACATATTTTATACCACACATTTAATTTGTATCTTTAGTTCTTTATCTTACATACTCAAAGAACCAGCAACATCTACATTCGAGGAAGGATTCCAGAAGCAGTTAACCACTGCGATTTCTTGTTTCTGTAATCCTTCTTTATGCTGTAGGTAAAGCAGTTAATAGAGCTACTGTCTCCTGCTCCTGGGGTTCGAGACTTCTAGTGCCCAGGTGAATGTGGAGAAGGTCAGTAGGTCGACCTTGGAGGTAGACCTCGATATACGCCTAACGAATAGACATGCACAAGCTGCCTGTATATTTTTACATTCTCTCGCTCATTCTCCCTCCCCCTCTCTCTCTCTCTCTCTCTCTCTCTCTCTCTCTCTCTCTCTCTCTCTCTCTCTCTCTCTCTCTCTCTCTCTCTCTCTCTCTCTCTCTCTCTCTCTCTCTCTCTCTCTCTCTCTCTCTCTCTCTCTCTCTCTCTCTCTCTCAGCACCCACATATGTGTTGTATGTGGATGCTGAAGTTCAGTTTCTTGTCTATGTATAGGTCAAGGAACTTTCCATAATTTTTATTGCTAATGTTAACATTGTCTATCTGAAATTTAATTTGGTTTGAGGATTTACTTCCAAATCAAATGTAGTCGGTCTATTTTATGTTTAGTTGGATTTTGTTGGTTTACTTCCGTGAGTGGACTTTTTAACTTTGTTATTTACATTATTATTTAGTGCGTTTGGGTTTGGGTCTGAATAGATGAAGGTAGTATCGTCAGCACTTATCTTTACACTTACTGGAAGTATCTAAGTATCAGCTGAAGTATCTTCACACTTGAGTTAAACTTTAGTAGATATTTTCTGGACCATTCCTTAAGTTTTGCAGGCCAACGAAGATGGAATTCACATGAAATGGATTCTGTGACCATCACTAATAATGTTGTGTTTTCTCTGTCTAGCTTCAGACTCGGTCATGTTACAATTGTGTCTGAGAGTGTTAAGCGTAATTAAGGATGATAGAAAATCACTTACAATTAATGCATCAAGTTTAGAGACTTGTACACATTTTAGTGTAAGAAGGAAGGCAAATAGTTCTGTCTGATGGGTAGAGGCAACTGCACCTGCAGCTGCACCCGTGGGGCGGTGTAGGAAACCATCAGTGTATGTGATTTGAGAGAGAGAATGATCTGTGGACAGAGCATCAAATATGGCGTAAGGTATTAGGCTTTGCCTCAAGATGAAGCATAATAAGGAGCCCGAATATCTGGGGAAAAAATTACATTAAAAATTGTCCACGTGATACATATATAATCACGATTTAAACATTTCATTTGTATTAATTGAATATATATTATTAGGAAGTTTTGTTTATCTGGGTAAGTTGTCAGCTTATATGAACTAATAGCTAGCGTGGCTTGTATACTGGGTACATCCGGTCTCTTACCCTAGACCGCGGCGGTAACTTTATGGTCAGGAAGCCACAAATATTTACAATGGGGCTCGGTCAGTCAATATGATTCCTTTGACATCACTCAACTTATGTATTCTGCTCTCGTATTGACAATTTGAATGATATCAAGAACATTTTGAATATCTTCTGACATAGATGGTGCTATAGTTGATTGTTGTTCATGACCTGTCCAGTGGGTCGAGACTATAGTCTCATTAGCACCTCTCAAATTGGTGGAAAGAAATTCTTGCTGCAAGAATATGTGTTCTCAGAGCTAACTAGGGAAACTAAAATACATATTTCCTAAATAAATACCTTAATTACAAATATTTGAAAATGTATGATATGTTTCCGAATTTTTGATGATACAGAACATATTGTGGTTTATAATTAAGTTCTTAATAGTGATCTTATCCGGCATCATAATTTACATACATATCGACTTCTGTTTTTCAATTTCTTTCTTTATTATGCACCCCATACCCACCCCGTGGGCGGTGGTGTAAAGGATTACAGAGGCACATAATCGGTTCAGGAACTGAACCCTCTAGTTCGTTTAGCTAAGCAAATAACAATCTTTTGACGCTAGTTACAAAATTATTAATGTTATATATACATATACTCATGCATACATGTACATATACATACGTATACATATATACATACACATACATATTTAATCACCCACACAAATACACACATCAATAATCTTTTGTGTCACAAGTGATTCAACAAGAGGCTCACAACAGTCACTATACAAGGCACTTTACATCTATGATGAGTCACACAGTTATTAGTCTTGCTGCACACCCACCCAACTGGGCGGCAGCTTTACAGTCATGTGCTCCACACCCACCCAACTGGGCGGCAGCTTTACAGTCATGTGCTCCACACCCACCCAACTGGGCGGCAGCTTTACAGTCATGTGCATGCATTACTTACAGTAAGCAAATTTTGGATACTTCGCTAAGATTTCGGGCAGCACATCATTATGAATGAAGTGCTTACACATTTCTTGGAAACCATTGATGGTGTTATCTCTAAATTCCGTGATTTTTTTCACAATCCATTATATAATGACGCAAAGTATACGAATAGTTCTGCTGACAGAGTTTATATTTAGTCAGATCTACATCAGCAGATGTTCCAAACTCCCAGATACTTGTAGCCGAGCCTAAGCCTAGCAGTGGTAACATCAAGAAGTCTGCTAACATTATTGGATGACCCATAGACGTGCGGTTCTTCCTGCATAATAGAATAATGATAGATGGAGTAACTGGTGTGAATTTCACTTTGCCTCAAGTCTCCGAAATTTAGTTGATGCTCCCGGAATATTACTGCCCTCAGGCTGCTCAAAGGCAGTTCAAGTTGGTAATCAATTCCCTCTTTACGAGCAAAAGTCTTGGCCAACTCATCAGTTCTATCATGCCTTCGGAGACCAATATGGGAAGGAATCCACAGGAGACAAACTCTGACTGCATCATTGATCATTTCATTATACCTGTGTCTAGCTTCAGAGATAAGCACGCCACAGTTATGCCTGTTGTGTATTAAAATGACTACATTTTTATGTTAATTTCTTTTTGTAAAAGATGATGATAAACTTCAATAAATGTAAGTAATTATCAAAGAAGGCACCAAGCCGGGAAGGTTATGTAGCACCATCAAATAAAGGTATTATTGAAACTTTATAGGAAAACGTTAAATCCTAAATATATCTCTATTCCTATACTTGAAATATTGTATACTTTTCTCTCTCCATCGTACTTCTGCACCTGCTGGCAAGTGGTGCGGTGCGATATGCAGGTGGTGTTCATTACTAGGTGAGCTGGCAGGTGGTGTTCACTGCTAGATGACCTGCTGTTCACCTAGCAGTAATTAGGTACCTGGGAGTTAGTTCATTGTTGTGGGGATGTATATCCTAAGGCCCTGTATAAAATGTTCACAACAGAACAATGTATAATCATTTCATGGTATAAAACACATTGAGAAGGAATGAAGGTTAGATTTGAAAATTTAGTTTTTAATACACTTACACATTTATTGAGTTTTCCTTCACCTTCATTCAAGCACAAGGGTATTACAGTAAGTTTCTCCATTATTTTTATTAATATTATTAGTTTTTTTTTGTTATTATTTGTATTATTGTTAACAGGAGGAGTGAGGGGGGGGGGGAGTAATGGTTCACATGTCCACATTCCAATGCCCGCTCCCCAGGGCTGGGTGTGCTGGGGGTGGGGGGGGGGTGTACAATAAACCAAGCACCTCCGGCGGCAGCTTGTCGAAGGCGGAAGTAGAGCCTAGGCCGTTTGTCATGATAATTAGTGATGGCTTTTATTTTGATTGTGGGTTCGTAATCCAGTTAAGCCTTTATTCTTAATTTGTATTACAATGCTGGTAAAATACACTTCTTGATGATGAATATGGAGTACAAATGAACTCATTGTGTACCCTATGCTCACAGGATGAGTATATAGGGTACACAATGAACTACCACTCACACGATGGGTATGGGATGCACAAGAAACAGAGGATGAGTATGGAGAGCAAAGTAAACAAAGATTCACACGATGAGAAAGGGTTGCACGATGTCCTTTATGACTCACAGAATGAGTATGAGGTGCACAATAAACAGGATAAGTATGGGTTGCACAATAATTTACAGGTCACAGGATGGGTATGGGGTGCACAAACAACTGGTAACAGGATGAGTATGGGTTGCACAATAAATTACAGGTAACAGGATGGGTATGGGTTGCACAAACTACTGGTAACAGGATGAGTATGGGTTGCACAAACTACTGGTAACAGGATGAGTATGGGATGCACAATAAATTACCGCACAGAGGATGAGTATGGGGTTAAACAAACTACTGGTAACAGGATGAGTATGGGTTGCACAATAAATTACCGCACAGAGGATGAGTATAGGGTGCACGTAAACAGGACTCACAGGATGAGTATGGGGTGCACAATAAACTACCATTCACAGGATGAGTATGATATTCGTGCTCTATATTAAGATAACTATAAAATACACCTCTGTTTCCAAAATACTTTAATGACCAATATTTACAAATAAATTTTATGTTTCCGATTTTCTGATAATATAAAACATATCATCATATGCAGGCGATGAGTCACAATCAACTTGAGAATGGTCCAGGACGGACCATTAGACGACCGAAACGTCGTCGTCCCTTCACCTTCTAGTGTGTGGTCTGGTCAACATATCATCATATGTATAGGGGTCCCAGTATTACAGTCTTGTTCGTTCTCGACGCACAATCGAGAATTCCGTGTTCGAATCCTGGGCGGGACAGAAATGGTTGAGTAAATTTCCTTTCACGTAATGCGACTGTTCACCTGGCAGTAAGTAGGTACTCAGGAATTAGTCAGCTTGTTGTGGGGGTTGCATCCTAGGCGGGGTCAGTAATTCGACCTTAAGGATGACCTTGATAAAAGCCTATCGTGTATGAATATACTGTGACTTCCAGTTCCCCCCAAAAATGAATTATTATAATTATAATATTATGGTTTATAATTAAGTTCTTAAGAGTGGTTATGCGTCATAATTAACATACGTCTATCTTTACCTCAACATTTTATAAGTTAATTTCTGTCTGTATATGATGATGTTCATATACAATTAAGGTAGCATTGCAACTTTATAGGAAATTGTTAAGTCCAAAATATATCTTGATTCTTACACTCGAGATATTGTTACAATAAACGTTTGAAAGCAAAGTTTATATCTGTATTTAAAATATAAAACATTTTGCGTTTATCAACGTATCTCTCTGAATTACTAATTTTTTCTGAATTGTGAAGCCTGTATTGCCCACCTGGCAGGACACTGATGCATTGGAAGTTTTCATGTGTCCGGACACAGGCGATGGTGTGGTATTGGCTATTTATTTAACCATGTCTTGGCTTTCATTTAAGATATATTTTACTTGAAATGTAGTCACATTATCGTCTACATCTTTGTTTATGCTGACATATAGACCTTTGATGTTAGTTTGCACATATGCAAATGAATTACACAATTAATTCACTTGTTTGCAGGCCTTCACACTCCCTGAGATAGCCATCACATAACTATAAAAAGGCATATATCTTCAGCTTATATTTCTATCTTTATTATGACATAGAAAACTTCGTTTATTACAATATTTAGATTAAATTAACATTGATCTTCGAAAGATCATAGATCCCATCGATAGGGAGAGCGTCGGCCAAGAAACCTTGTTTAAAATATGAATATCTTTCCTGCCTAATAAGATATAATCTATGTGATGGATTCACAAAAACGATTTTATCTCTGCGTTTCTGATAACATATACAAATATAAGTTTTATTTGCGAATCTCTATTAACTAAGCAATATATCAGAGAGCGTGTTAGGTTCGGTGTTCTATGAACGAAAAGGACATGAGTAGTTTAAGTAGCGAACGCATACAAACGAATAACGATAGTATCTATATAGCAAAATTATTGTCTTGTGGAGTTGATTTAACTTCCAGACACATTTTTTAAAATAAATATTAAATGTTTTGTGGGTATTTATGAAAGATATTATTACAAATACCCATTCTACTTGTTAATATCATTAATTAAATTTACGACAATTTGAGCAAAGAAGTGCGACGACTGGATCACGGTGTACAGGAGGCTGACATGGCAGCAAACACTCTCCAGGCGACCATATATCTTGGATAAGTCGCTCCACAATTTTGTCGCTTGGACCGTCGACTTCCTATGGCGTCACCTGCTACATATTTACTTCGAATTTCGATATGAAATTACATTATTTCAGAGTGAAAATAGGTTTGATCGTGTTCTACGTGCAGCACCAACATTACAGTAAGTAAATTTATCATATTTCTTCATTACTTACGTAATACTAGGAGGATTTGGGTACATTTGGGTAGATTTGGGTAGTTTTGGGTAATTCTACGGACCCCCTACAGTTAGCAAACTGGGGATATTTGGCTAAAATTTCTGGTAGCAGATCATTTTGAATGAAATATTTACACATCGCTGGAACATTGGTTATAGAATTGTCTCTAAATTCACGTATCTTTTCGCACTCCATCACATAGTGACGGAGGGTGTGCGAATAATTTGTTGACACAGTTTACATTTGGTCAGGTCTACATCGGCAGATGATTCAGTCGTCGCACTTCTTTGCTCAAATTGTCGCAAATTTAATTAATGATATTAACAAGTAGAATGGGTATTTGTAATAATATCTTTCATAAATACCCACAAAACATTTAATATTTATTTAAAAAAATGTGTCTGGAAGTTAAATCAACTCCACAGGACAATAATTTTGTTATATAGATACTAACGTTATTCGTTTGTATGCGTTCGCTACTTAAACTACCCATGTAAATAAATAAATAAATAAATATGTTTATTTAGGAAAGGTACATACAAAGTGATTTTACATAAGTGGATTTATAGATAGAGCTAGTACATACAATGCCTAAAGCCACTATTGCGCAATGCGTTTCGGGCAAGAAATGTCCTTTTCGTTCATAGAACACCGAACCCTACACGCTCTCTGATATATTGCTTAATTAATAGAGATTCACAAATAAAACTTAGATTTGTATATGTTATCAGAAAGGCAGAGATAAAATAGTTTTTGTGAATCCATCACAGAGATTATATCTTATTAGACAGGAAAGATATTCATATTTTAAACAAGGTTTCTTGGCCGACGCTCTCCCTATCGATGGGATCTATGATCTTTCGAAGATCAATGTTAATTTAATCTAAATATTGTAATAAACGAAGTTTTCTATGTCATAATAAAGATAGAAATATGAGCTGAAGATATATGCCTTTTTACAGTTACGTGATGGCTATCTCAGGGAGTGTGAAGGCCTGCAAACAAGTGAATTAATTGTGTAATTCATTTGCATATGTGCAACTAACATCAAAGGTCTATATGTCAGCATAAACAAAGATGTAGACGATAATGTGACTACATTTCAAGTAAAATATATCTTAAATGAAAGCCAAGACATGGTTAAATAAATAGCCAATACCACACCATCGTCGGTGTCCGGACACATGAAAACTTCCAATGCATCAGTGTCCTTTTTTTTCCAAAGCTTAAGGGTTTGACATTATTGATAGTGTATGAACTGAATATGGCAAAGTGATCACTAATTCATGAACAATTGATCCTCCGACAGCATTATCAATGAGACCGTGACCAATGACATAATCAAGCCTGCCACTCATGAGGTGTGTGACGTTAGAGGAGTCAAAGTTGAATACGGACATGTTATTATCTCTTAAGTATTTTACAAAGACTCATCAGTGTCCTGCCAGGCGGGCAATACAGGCTTCACAATTCAGAAAAAATTAGTAATTAAATACAGATATAAACTTTGTTTTCAAACGTTTATTGTAACAATATCTCGAGTATAAGAATCAAGATATATTTTGGACTTAACAATTTCCTATAAAGTTGCAATGCTACCTTAATTGTATATGATCATCATCATATACAGACAGAAATTAACTTATAAAATGTTGAGGTTAAGATAGACGTATGTTAATTATGACGCATAATCACTCTTCAGAACTTAATTATAAACCATAATATTATAATTATAATAATTCATTTTTTAGGGGAACTGGAAGCCACAGTATATTCATACACGATAGGCTTTTATCAAGGTCATCCTTAAGGTCGAATTACTGACCCCGCCTAGGATGCAACCCCACAACAAGCTGACTAATTCCTAAGTATCTACTTACTGCTAGGTGAACAGTTGCATTACGTGAAAGGAAATTTACTCAACCATTTCTGTCCCGCCCAGGATTCGAACACGGAATTCTCGATTGTGCGTCGAGAATGAACAAGACTAATACTGGGACCCCTATACATATGATGATATGTTTTATATTATCAGAAAATCGGAAACAAAATTTATTTGTAAATATTGGTCATTAAAGTATTTTGGAAACAGAGGTGTAATTTTTAGTTATCTTAATATAGAGCACGAATATCATACTCATCCTGTGAATGGGAGTTTATTGTGCACCCCATACTCATCCTGTGAATGGTAGTTTATTGTGCACCCCATACTCATCCTGTGAGTCCTGTTTACGTGCACCCTATACTCATCCTCTGTGCGGTAATTTATTGTGCAACCCATACTCATCCTGTTACCAGTAGTTTGTTTAACCCCATACCCATCCTGTGACCTGTAATTTATTGTGCAACCCATACTCATCCTGTTACCAGTTGTTTGTGCACCCCATACCCATCCTGTGACCTGTAAATTATTGTGCAACCCATACTTATCCTGTTACCTGTAGTTTATTGTGCACCTTATACTCATTCTGTGAGTCATATAGGACATCGTACAACCGTTCTCATCGTGTGAATCTTTGTTTACTTTGCTCTCCATACTCATCCTCTGTGCGATAGTTTCTTATGCATCCCATACCCATCGTGTGAGTGGTAGTTCATTGTGTACCCTATATACTCATCATGTGAGCATAGGGTACACAATGAGTCCATTTGTACTCCATAGTCATCATCAAGAAGTGTATTTTACCAGCATTGTAATACAAATTAAGAATAAAGTCTTAACTGGAGTACGGACCCATAATCAAAATAAGAGTTTAGTTTTAGTTTTAGTTCATTTATTATGCACCCCATACCCATCTTGTGGGCGGTAGTGGAAAGGGTTACAGAGGCACATAATGGGCTCAGGGACTGAACCCCACAATTCATTTAGCTAAGCAAGTTACAATCTTGATGAGCTAGTTACAAAATTCAATATAAGTCGTCACATCAACAATGGGTTCGAGATCGACTCAAATACAGGTTCTAAATTAAGCAACTGACATATGTGGAGAGCTAGTGTCACAATTTATATGTTTGTCCTGCACACCGCCCCCCATCCAGTGGGCAGCGGTGGATAGGTTACAATCACTCAGTTACTACCTACAGTTAGCAAACTGGGGATATTTTGGCTAAAATTTCTGGTAGCAGATCATTTGAATGAAATATTTACACATCGCTGGAACATTGGTTATAGAATTGTCTCTAAATTCACGTATCTTTTCGCACTCCATCACATAGTGACGGAGGGTGTGCGAATAATTTTGTTGACACAGTTTACATTTGGTCAGGTCTACATCGGCAGATAATGAGAATTCCCAGAGATACTTGTAACCGAGTCTAAGCCGAGCAGCAGTAACATCTAGAAGTCTGCTGATTTTATTGAATGATCCATAGATGTGTGGCTCCTCTTGCATGATAGTATGATGATAGATGGAATTACTGGTGTCAATTTCACTTTGCCTCGATCTACAAGATCTTGTTGAAGTTCTCGGTGTACTGCTGCTCTCAGATTGCTCATTGACAATCCAAGGTTACACTCAACGGCTCCTTTAAAGGCAGATTCTTTGGCTAACTTATCAGCTCTATCATGCATTCGGAGGCCAACATGAGATGGAGACCACATGAAATGGACTCTGTTACCATCCTTAATAATTTTGTTGTATTTGTGTCTAGCTTCGGACACGAGCATGTTACAGTTGTGTCTTAAAGAGTTGAGAGCATTTAAGGATAATAAGGAGTCACTTACAATTAATGTATCAAGTTTGGAGACTTGTACACATTTCAGTGCAAGGATCAAGGCAAATAGTTCAGTCTGAAGGGTAGAGGCCCAATTGTTTATACGGACTCCCCACTCAAAGTACAAGCCATCGCCCATTGTCAGAACAACTGCACTCAAAATAAGACATCACTAATTATCATGACAAACGGCCTTGGCTACACTTCTG
>WNGS01087738.1:0-15315 GCA_020271785.1 Procambarus virginalis
ATACGCTCGTGAACACCAACTGAGTCATAGTGCTACACGGAGACGATGGTAGGGTAGGTGATGACTTCAACCCAGGTTCAGCGGTTATCCAAGTTCTCCCTGCCCTCTGGGGAAAGAAAACGGGGTCTCTTCACTTTTGTAAATAACAACATTCCCGCAGATTATCAATGAACTGCACATGGGGGATGAGTTTGAGTCACTGGGAGTACCCTTCACTTAAAACAATAATGCCTTACATATAATCAACCTATATGTGCCACAGAGTAAACTTGACCTTGACACACTGCCTGAATTTGTTAATGAAGAACCTACCCTGCTGGTCGGTGACCTGAATGCCAGACACCCACACTTTGGTGCCAACTGTCATCAGCCCAATGTCAATGGACGGAAACTGTCACTCTTTGTCAGGGGAAGTGAAAACCTTAGAGTCCTGGGTGATGAACAGCCAACTCACCTCAGAGGAGGAAGATTAGACTATGCTCTCCTGCTGAATGCACAGGACACGGATGCCAGTACACACATTGTGCACAGTTTATGTAGTGACCACTGGGCACTGATTACCACCCTCGACATGAGTAAGAGAAGGAAAGAGACAAATAAAAGAAAAAGGTTATCACTCGGACCGGATATGAGGCCGCATTTCATAAACAGGATGAGTGACTGGTTCACGGAATACCAAATCCCAGAAGACATTGACACATTTGTTGATGACCTTAATCACCAAATTGAGAGCTGTCTAAGAGTTCCGCGCCGTACACCTGGGCGAAGTAACCCTCAGAGGAAGAAAATAAAATGGTATGAGAATGATTACATAAAGATGCTTAACGCAAATGTACGAGACATGAGTAGAGAGTACCGGAGACATCCCACTGAGAGTAACCAAGAGTTGTTTAAAACTGTGTGTCAAGTAGCCAGGGAAGAGAAGATTAAAGAGCGGGAAAGACAATGGCTTGAGTTCACTAGCTCTATTGGACGGGAAACATCTGCAAGACAGGTGTGGGCAAAAATTCAGATAGCTAAGGGTGGCAGAGCCCGGCCTGCGGCTCACAAAGACCCCCAGGGTAAGGCTGAAGAACTAATTCACAAGTGGAGTGATGCAGCATCCTCCTCCTCCCTTCCTGCAGAAATCAGCAGGGAACAGCTCCTGCGACATGATGACAGAAGAATTAGGATAACAAGAGCACTGTCTAGTGATGATGAATATGGGGACCCAATCACAGCCCAGGAAGTAAGGGGCGCTATGAAAAAGGGTAAAAGTACAGCACCTGGTGAAGATGGCGTCACCTACGACATACTCAATGCACTGTGTGAAGTGTCTGGGAATCCACTACTCCACCTGTTTAACAAGTCATTCCTAAGTGGAGTGTTGCCCACACAATGGAAACACGCAATAATTGTTCCCATACCGAAGCCCAATGACCCTGGTAATTACAGACCTATCAGTCTCGTGTCATGCACTTGCAAGATGCTTGAAAGGATCATCCTAAACCGACTGTTGCACAAAATAGGCAGGTTAGGGGAGGGGGTCAATGGATTTGTTAAAGGACGGAGCACAGCAAATTGTATAGTTAATTACTTGGCTAATGACACGGCTAGGTACTCTGTATTTGTGGACATCAAAGGAGCCTTCGACAAAGCACAGGGGATTGCGATCCTAGACGAGCTTGCATGCATGGGTGTCAAGGGGAGACTCATGAAATGGGTTCAAGACTACCTCACAGGAAGGAAAGCCAAGGTTTCTTCAATGGAGCAGTCTCCAGAACAATGAATATGGAACTCGGGACCCCCCAAGGCGGAGTCTTAAGCCCTACACTATTCAATGTACTTATGAACGCCATTGCAAATATTGATTTTCCGGAAGGAACACAACAAGTGGGATATGCAGATGATGTTCTAATACAAGCTCCCACCTTGGGAAAAATTGAACAGTCCATTGAACTCCTTGGAAGGAAGTGTATTGAGCTCGGTTTCACTCTCTCCACAAACAAGACGAAGGCATACTCCCATCACAAGCGGAGAGCAAATGAAGAACTGCAAATTAATGGTGTAACACTTGAATGGGTTGACCACTATCGGTATCTTGGCGTCACTGTCGGCTCTAACAAGGGGAAGAAAGAGGAGCTCAATCAACTCATAGGAACATGCAAAAGTCGACTCAGGGCACTGAAAGCTATGACCTGGAATGGACATGGAGCCTCTATTGCCGTGCTTAAAATGATGTACACAGCCTATGTGCGCTCCGTCATAGACTATGCCGCACCAGTTCTGTGCACCTACTCCCAAAGCGATATGAAAAGGCTTGAAAGCATTCAAAATGAAGCCATGACAATCATTCTTGGAGTTCCAAGAACTGCCAAAACGTCTAATCTACGAGAGGAGTTGTCCCTTCCCAGTGTTAAAAGCAGAATTCAGGAGCTGAATGCTAAGCTTGCAATTAGGATCGCCAGAGATCCCCATTACAATGATATTGCTAAGAAAAAACTGAGCTCTGTGCTACTTTCAGGGGGAAACAGGAGAAGCAAAAAATGGCATCACAGATCAGTCTGCTACCTCGAAGAGCTTCACCTGCTTGAGCAAGCCCGTGAGCTCCTGCCTGTAGAGAGGTTACCTCCCTGGGAGGATGACTCATGCAAGATCATCATCAATGAAATGGCGATGAAAAAATCCAACATGTTACCACAAGAAATGAGGCACAAGTATCTCGAGGAAATTTATAAAGAAGCCGGAGATGAACTAGATCAAATCTACACTGACGGGTCATCTAATCCTGTCAATGGCAGGGCTGGTGCAGGATACACGGTAATCAAGGATAATACTTTCCAACGCAGAAATGAAGAAAAAGCACGTATTGAGAACTATGCCTCTTCAACGCAAGCAGAGCTAACTGCCATTGTTATGGCGCTAAAGTTTCTTGAACGGAACACTAATGGTGCAGTGATTTGCACCGATTCAAAAGCAGCACTACAAAGCCTAAGTAAAAATCAGGCAGAAAATCTTGCAATAGTCGCTGAAATTAAGAGATCTGTGAGAGTTCTTACCAATCAGGGAAGAGTCATCAAGTTTCTGTGGATCCCCTCCCATGTTGGGATATGTGGGAATGAACGAGCAGATGTGCTGGCTGCTGAAGGCGCTGAAGGAGACCATATTGAATACTTCATACCCAAGACTCTACTACAAATTAGAGGTATTGTCAGGCAACATCACCGTGACAAGGTAACTGAGGAAAGGAGGATAGAAGCACAAACCAGTGAATCTGTACGATGGTACAACATGGTTGCAGCTGGCAATCCCAATCATTATGGCCGAAGAGGAGGAGGACGAGGGAGAGAATCAGTAATAGCGAGAATCCGTCTTGGATACAGATATCCATGGAGATATGGAATGGAAACAACAGTTGAGCAGCGA
Source organism: Procambarus virginalis (assembly GCA_020271785.1). Lineage (NCBI taxonomy): Eukaryota > Metazoa > Arthropoda > Malacostraca > Decapoda > Cambaridae > Procambarus > Procambarus virginalis. The sequence goes on from WNGS01087738.1 coordinate 3,406, forward strand.
AGTTGCAGAATCTGTGGTGAGAGTGATGGACACCGCCTTGACCACTACCTGAGAGAATGTGAACACCTGCGAGACATCAGAAATATGTGTAGATTAATAAACCCCACACTGTTTGAGTTAGGAAAACACTATCTGTCAAATATTGATACTGTTCTTAAAAGATTTCCCCATTTTGCACCCGCAAGATAACGTAAGCTTTTAAGGGTTGATAGATGTTAATCTTCTTGTTTGAGGAGCTGTTCACTTGAGACAGTTAAGCAAGTCCCAGCTGTGTCTGGGTACAAGTGACAGGATGAACAACCCAGCGGGTTTTCTTCCTATTGGGGAGTGTTGTACATGCTGCTATGGCGGTGTGTCCACTCACAAGATGAGTGGCGCTGCCCAATAAACTCGCCCCTCGGGGCAAAATTTAAATTTAAATTTACCAACTCAAAGAGTAGGTATTACAGGCTCGCAATTATTCACCTTAGAGGAATACCGTAACCAAGTTAGGGAGTTGGGATTCGAAGGGAATAAAGTAGCAGAGCAAGCTATGAAACTCTGGACTGATCAGCAGAACAGAGAAAGTAAACTGTGGACTGATCAGCAAGAGAGAGAAAACAAACGCTGGACTGATCAGCAGAACCGACAAAGTACTGAACGCATTGCTCGCATGCAGTTGCAAGCAAGGCAGGATGACCAGACAAGTGGTCGTTCAACGGAGACTAACGTTGAACAAGGTAAGACTGTCAAACTACCTAAACTAGCTAACTTTGATGAGAGGGACGACTCGATGGATGCATACATCTAGCGTTTCGAAGGTCACGCCGCTGATTGCGGGTGGGAAAGATCAAAGTGGGCACTCGCTCTTAGTGCATTGTTAAAGGGTAGGGCATTAACTATCTACCACAGTCTGGGTCCGCACCAGCGCGGAGATTACGAGGCATTGACAACAGCGCTGCTGAACGGTTTTGGCATAACTGCAGACCGGATGCTAGAGAATTTCCGTAGGGCTCAATTGCAAAAAGGTGAGACATATGTGCTCATGTTACAGCGGTTAGAATCGAATCTAAACCGTTACTGTGAACTCATGGAGACTGCTCCTGGGAGCATGGAGTTCTATCAACTGATGATTCGTGAACAGTTCTTAGAAGCATGCGAATCGTCTCTGCGTGTCAAGCTCAAAGAGCAAGAAATTGTGTCAAATCTGTCTATGGCCAAGCAAGCTGATCTGTGGGCTGGGGCCAGGAGACAGGTGAAAGGGGTGAAGCCGCACGAGAAGCATCATGCTACAGGTATTGGCGATAGAGCTAAGCTTAAGACTGGTGTGTCGGGGGAGCAGGGAAACTCCTCCAACAAGCATGTGCACAAGTGCTACACCTGTGGTAAGCCAGGTCATCGTGCAGCTGATTGCAAGGTAAAACCGAAATCAGGTTACATAGCTGGTGTGAGCTCAAGTGGTAAGAAACATCCCAACGTCGGCAAGGATCCACTAGCTTGGACCCTTGAGGTGGTGGACGGAAATGTTAACGGAAAATCGGCGAAAATCTTCCGTGACAAAGGCGCCACTACTCACATGGTAAGAAAGAGCCTAGTACAGCCAGGATCTGAGACAGGTAGACATATCTATGTCAAATTCCCAAATGGCTATACTAAAGAGATGGTGGAGGTGTATGTGTGGGTCGACACACCTTACATCAAAGGTAAAATCCGTGCCGTTCAACAGGAACGTGCTGTATATGGACTTTTATTGGGAAATGTTCCGGGAGTCTCTGATTGCCCAAGTCCGCCCTCAAAGAAAACGGGGGAGAGTAAGGCGCGCAGCCGCCGTCGGTCAGCTGATCCCAAGGGCGACTCGCCCGGGGATGACGTCACAGGGAGTGACCACACCCTCACCCAGTTGAAGTATAAGGGAGAGAAAGCAAAAGAATGCAACATGCTCCAACGCTACGAGGACCCTCCTGCAGATGGATCCAACAAGCCGAAGAAGCATGTAAGACGTAAAAACAGGAGAGGACCACAGGGCTCGACATCGACCACCCTCTGCTCTCAGCAACGATCGCCGGTGTCTCAGTGATAACTGCCGACGAGGGGGAAGGTCAGCCAGGTCTCTTCAATCAACAGCAGCAGGAGACACACCGAGATGTTAAGGTTGATGATCAGCTGTCTGAAGATCAAGTCGACCAGGTTACTCGACTGATAGCAGAGTACAAGGAGGTACTCTCTGACGTCACTAAGGTAGCAAAAGTAGAGGGTTACCGCATACCTTTGCTAGAGCAGCAAGCGGTACGAACAAAACCATATCCTGTTCCTCATCACCTTGTACCACAGGTGAGAGAAGAACTGGCATCTATGATTAATGCGGGAGTAATAGAGAAGTCGACCTCACCGTACTCAAGCCCGATGGTGTTAGTGAAGAAGCCTGGGGGAGGTGTGCGCATCTGCCTCGACTTCAGGAAGTTGAACTCCATCATAGAGTTTGATGCTGAACCGATGTTCAATCAAAATGAGATCTTCTCGAGGTTAGCTTCCAGTTGCTATTTCTCCAAGCTTGATCTGACAAAAGGATTTTGGCAGATTCCATTACATGAAGACAGTAAGCGCTGCACTGCCTTCATGACAAGCGAAGGTCTCTTCCAGTTCACAGTTCTTCCGTTTGGACTGGTGAACGCCCCAGCCGTGTTCAACAGAACTATGCGCAAAGTCTTGGGGGGAATTACTGGAGTAGAAGTGTTCGTGGACGATGTGCTCATCCACTCTGCTACGTGGGAAGAACATCTGACCTTGCTAAGGCAGGTGTTGACAAGACTACAAGAAGTAGGAATGGTTGCAAAACCCACTAAGTGTGAGTTGGGGTGCAAGGAGGTCAGGTACCTTGGTCACGTGATAGGGGGAGGGTTCACCAGGCCGCTGCCTGAGAAGATCACCAAGATCAGTGAAGCCGCTCCACCCGCCACCAAGACTCAGGTTAAGTCATTCCTGGGACTGGCAGGGTACTACAGAACTTTCATTCCCAATTTCACGTCTATAGCAACTCCGCTAACTAATCTCACCAAGAAGAATGCACCTGTTAGAGTACGTTGGACAGAAATGGAGAACTCAGCATTCTCGACGCTCAAGAAGAAGCTGACTGAAGCACCCATCCGTAGACTACCAGATTCTTCCAGGGAGTACATCCTTCGGACAGATGCCTCAAATACAGGTATTGGTGCTGTACTCATGCAAGAGTACGACGGTGAAATCTGGCCAGTTGCGTACTCCAGTCGTAAACTGAGCAATGCTGAGCAGAAGTACTCCACTGTAGAAAAGGAACTCCTTGCTGCTGTCGTGGGAGTAAGGAAATTCTACCAGTATCTCTATGGTAAGCGTTTCACGTTTCAAGTAGATCACCAACCCCTCAGCCACATCGGTACGCTTAAAAACGCCAACCCTAGAATAATGCGCTGGGTGTTGTTCCTTCAACAGTTCACATTCCGCGTGGTTTACATAAAGGGAGCCGACAACGTAGGTGCTGACTGGTTGAGTAGGTCAGGGGTGATTAACGAGACGTCGAACGAGGGAGACATGAGCGAGGAAACGCAACGCGCATCACCGGACACTGGTTCCCAGTGTGTCTCTGATGTTTCAGGCATGACACAGGTGGAGAGAGGCAGTGGACAGACCAGCGCCACTCAGGGTTTCGAGGCGTTGAGCCGACCCAGACCTGGAGCTACGTCCAACCACAGTGCCTGCTCAAGACCTGAACAGATAGCCACATGTGATCCGGTGACTGAAGAAATTCCTCACTTACCAGAAGAGAATAGTCTAGACGAGGCCCCGCCTCGCCTAGCTGTATAGAAAACGGGGTCCGCTGGACCCGGCCGCGCAAGTGCACTCAGTTTGTGCACATGTTGTCAGCGGTGTGAGTTGAACGAGCGCCACGCTGTGGAGCTCGATCTTTGTTGGGGGGTGATGTGGGAGTATGTCTCCCAAGATCCTCCCACAGCTGACTTGAATGGCTCATTGCAGTGCACAGTGCACTGATCTTCGTGCACAAAGCCTATCTCTCTTAATCCTGGATAGTGACCTAGCATGTTGGGTATCTCCAGAATGCCCACTTAACCAGGAACACTGTTAAAATACGTAGGCCGCCGTATGTCTAGGCAGGAAGTAGATACAGGGAGCTAAGTATACTTGCTACCAAAGGGTCAGTGAGTACATGGCTGGTGCCCGCTGAGACAGAGGGGAAGGCGCCAGCAGCGTCTGACCTCTGGGGTCAACCGGCGCGATGCGAATAACAGCTATGACGTGTTCATGACGTCACTCCTGCTACTGCTCATCGAACGAGCTAATATGATTGGTTCCCGCTCATTTGCTGCAATGCTATTGGTCAAATTGTAACTCCTTTTGTGTTGTGTGCCACGAGATGCCCGGCACCCTTGCAAACTCATTCACGTGAGAGAGACCATACGAAGAGGACGTGTTCTGTTCTACCGGCCAATAGACTGATCACCGTCTATCCCTCACCGTCAAGTTAACTCAGCGTCTTTGCGATATACCACACACTCGCCAGAATCACGAGTGGGAATATATTGTTTAGAAGCCTAAAGTGACAAATCTCCAGAGCGAAACAGACTGGTATCAGGTAACCCCTGGTGACAAAGATCGTCGTGAGTGACTAGAGTGAACTAAGGCAGTGCCGCCGCCTAAGTAATCTGTGTGTGACTTTACCACAGTGTACCTGTACCACAGTGTACAGTGTAGTGCATGGTACTGCCGCCAGCCGCCGCCAGCCGCCGCCAGCCGACGCCAGCCGACGCCAGCCGCCGCCGCCGCCGCCCTCACTCTGACGTGACGTCACCACCTTAGCACCGCCAGTGCCAGTGTGTGCGCGTGTGTCTGTCTGTTAAGCATACAGCACGCCCTACTCACGAAATCATCTCAAGATACTGCGAGTACCCTCCGTGTCTACGAGCGAAACCAGCTATCAGGCCACCTACGAGTGCTTGTATAAACGAGTCTGAGTGAGTGCGTAAGGAAAGGTACCTTATCTGTAAGTACAAGATCTTGTCATTGTTTATTGTGTCTGTGTTGATCTGAGGGATCAACCACAGTTCTCACCTTCTTATACCTGTCGCAGGTTATAGGTGAATCGACGGTGAATGCGTGTTTATCTGTGTGGTATCACAGCATTTCACTCGTCTGTGAATGTGAGCTTCACATACACCACACATTTAGTTATTGTGTGATTATTATTGTGTTTATTGCATATCATCATTACCGAGTATCCGGTTGGAACTCTTGTGATCCCTTTGCATACCGGCAGTTAGGTTGCCGTGTTAGTGATTGGCTGTCAACTGTGTTAAGTTAGGTGTTTCTCCACGAGTGGATACGAGTCGATTAGCCAGACGTCAAGAGTCTCGCTAATGCAACCATAGCTTTGCTGACGCCAATCGAAAGTAAATCAAGCACCCTGTGTATTAGTGGTTAAGTTAGTAAATAAACTACTGTTAAGCTTTATGCGGTGTTTCCGTTGAACCACTTCTGAATACTGCCAATATTACTCCAGCCTTCAGCTCTAAGTGTCTTCAACACCGAGTTGCCTGTAAGTCACTAAACTATAAATTTGATGAGGACCCTAGGAGTCCCTTAAAGTGTTACATCATTGAGGAGATTCCAACGACCAACGTGGAGCAGGACCAGGTGAGGCTAGTCTGAGAAGAGACCCACAAGGACTCTAACTCGACCTTGCTCCCAGGCCCTGTACGGTTGCTCTCGTATTTTCTATTTGCTAATTCCGACAGCTTCGTGAAGCGTCTGCCACATGTACATTGGCGACGTACGCATTGCAGTCGTGACAGCAAAAAAAAAGAAAACCCACAACGGTCGTGGTTATGTTATGTTATGTTATGTTTATGAAAATCATTGCTTCTTATTTTTAGCCATTTTCACTTCGCCCTGCTTTTCAGTCTTCTCATGTTCTTTCAAATAAAGTTTGCTTACTGTTTTTTCCACTAGATGCTTCACACTACATATATTAATCAACTTTCAAATTCTTTACAACTTCAGTTCAGTTTCTTTTCAATATCACAGCTTTTATTGTTTCCCCTGTCGGTATCTAGTTCAGGACATCATATTATCAATGTCATTACAGTTTGTCAACACGTGCACTTGACTTGACTTATTTATATTTTCTCATTCTTTTCAAATAATTTATATTCGGTAACCATGTTCCCGTCTCCACTCCAAACCGGACCTGCGGTCCAAGTCGGGACCGTAGGTCCTGACCGGACCTGCGGAGTCGGGGATATGATCACCACATACAAGTTTCTCAAAGAAAATGATAAGCTATGTAAGGACATTTTATTTAGCACACTATACATCCATGCAGAAGTGAGGTTTCCCTTTGATGGCTGTGCATGTGACAATGTAAAATTAAAATGTGCAAAGATGTTTCAGAGTGCTATTTTAGTCACGAAATGATACAAAATTGTGTTTATTGACTAGTAGCAGGTATGGTGTGGGATATTGTGCTCCCTAACCTAGTCATGCAAAAGACAACAACAATAGGTACACCGCTCGAAATGCTCGCTCCTGCAGTCATGTAGTAGTAGTAGCCCTCATGGCTATTTGATTTGATAGAAGAAAAAATTGAAGACTAGTAGTCCCTGTTTTTTTAAAGTGAAAAACTATAAACTATAAAATGTTTGACTGACTGACTGCTTTTCTGGTCAGGTCTGCAGGTCTGCAAAAAATAATAGTAATGTAGGTAGCGAACATGTCTCCTCAGCTCTTCGATCTTCTGCAAAGCCTTTCCTCCTATCTCAACCCTATTAGTTCATGTTCTCGTGCTTCACTTTTTTGTTAAAACTAAATCCACACACGCGATATGAAATGTGAAAAAAAATCTTACATTATGCTATGTTATCAGTGCTTGAAAAAAATTATTAAGAGTGTTGAACATTCTGTGTCATTGTCTTGATACGATATTAAAAGTCTATGTTTTCGCTGGGCTACTGTTGCGCACAGTCATCTCGCTAAGGCGGGTCAGTGTCAGAACTGTCAAAATGATGTACCTTGCATACATTCGATCTCTGGTGGATTATGCTGCACCTCTGCTTGTTTTGATGACTGAAAGGACTTTGATGATACGAACAGTAATTGGTCACATTGTGCATATTCTCAAAACATAGTTTCTGCAAACAAAAAAAATAACAGTAAATTAGATGCGAGCTGTGATTTGAAAACTGAAGATGGGTGATGTGTGGGTTATTGTGTGGACTCGGGAGATATGATCATCACATATAAGTTTCACAAAGAAAAATGTTAAGCTAGGAAAGGTTTGTATATTTAACACACAAAACATCCATGCACTAGTGAGATTTCCTTTGATGGCAGTGCACGTGACAATGAAAAATAAAGTGTAAAGATGTTTCAGAGTGGTATTTTAGTCGAAAAATTATACAAAATTGTGCTTATTGACTAGTGCGAGGCAGGAGAATAGATCAGGAGGTATATGTTGTGATCACGCAGTTAGCAAAAAAAATATTAGAATTTGTATGTGGTGAACACATCTCCCCAACTCTTCTGTGCATATTTCACATAGTCTTTCTTCCTAACTCTCCCCTCTTAGTTCGTGGACTGGTGGGCCGCCTTTGTTTAAAATTAAATCTACAAAGCTTCACATTTTTCAAAAATGTTATTTGGTCATCAAAGAGAAAGATGATTTCCACGTTATGTTACGTTACGTAACGATATAAAGTGTTACAAGAACTGAACAGGCCTGCGTAAATATTTTATTTGTGCTTGGATGTAATGGTAAAACATGGTTCACATTTTCAATAATGTTATTTGGACATCAGACAGAAAGTTGATTTCCACGTTATGTTACTAAGTGTAAGGGGTAAGCAGGAGCGGGTATAGTGTGGGATAATGTGGTCATTAACCCAGTCATGTGATAGACAGACATCGAGAGGTACACTGCTCGAATGCTCGCTCCCTCAGTCATGTGGTATATTTTGGACGGCAGTTTCGCTAATGTATGTATGTTTTACCATGATAAATTTGTAAGTGCCTTATGTTATGATAAATATGTAACTGCATTATGAATATGTAACTGCAATATGTTATGATATGTCTACTAGTTATTGAATAAAAACGTATTAAGAGAGAGAGAGAAGGATAAACTATTTTTTCACCCACTATGCTAACACCAGTCTCTGTATTAGAATTTGCAGGTGGTGATCATGTCTCCCCAAACTTTTCTGTTTGTCTTCCAGCGTGGTAAGTCCTCTGTTGATCACGTGAGGAATGGGATGGCAACTCTACATTATGTGTTGTTATGGGATAAGAACGTTGAACATTCTGTGACATTGTCTTGCTATGATATTAATACTGATGCCAGCAGTGCCATACAGTCCTAATGGCATAAGACCAACCTAACGTCATTTTTTTCAAATGGTATTTGATTATCAGACAGACAGAATGAAGTTCGAAAAATTAACATTAGTTTTCTATCCTCTGGTGAGCTATCCGTCTAAGTGAAAGGAAGACAAAAAAAGATACGTGAACAGCGGCATCAGGAGAAAGGAAATGATGTTACTTTTCCCTATTTAATGATCTGAATAGAGCGAGAGAGAGAGAATGATATTCTGGATTGCAGAAAGTTGATGTTTTCAGCGTTACGTTACGTTACAGCTGTTACAGGGGCTAAAACTGTAGACAGTAATATTTATATGGAAAGAGATGTAATGGAGATATTGTGATGTGTTTGGCTAAACGTGGCTCACATTTCAATAATGATATTCGGACATCGGACAGAAAGATGATTTCCACATTACGTTACTAAGTGCCTCACTCACTCCTTCAGTATGAGAGCGTTGAACATTCTGAGACATTGTCTTGCTATGATATTACGAGTCTACTGTTGCGCACAGTGCAATACAGTCCTAATGACATAAGACCAAGCTGATGTCATTTTTCAAAAATGCTATTTGATCATCAGACAGAAAGAAGTTTTCCCCGTTACGTAATGATAGTCATAACCTAGAGCTAACTATTTCACTATCGTCTCATCCGGTCTTATTCTCATCGATCGCTGTTTCACATTTGGATAATGTAGGTCTTAGAGACAACCTTGAACTCTGGATAATGAACAAGTCAATTTAATAATAGTAGTGAGACTATGACTTTCCACTAAACAAGCTCGTGCTAATATTTTTATTGTGTTTGGAATGTAAGGGCAAAACACGGATCACATTTTCAATATTGTTATTCAGACATCGGACAGAAAGTTGCTCGTTACTCTTAAAATGATATTTGGGCAAAGAACGATGTTAGCATAGCGTGTTGCTCACGTTACGTTACAAGATTATAAAGGGTAAGAGTGATGGGGCTGAAAATTGACATTAGTCTTCCATCCTCTGGTGGGCTGTCCGTCTAAGTAAAGGAAAAAACAACAAAATATGTGAACAGCGGCATCAGGAGAAAGGAAATGATGTTACTTTTCCAGCTATTAATGATCTGAATAGAGAGAGAGGAGAGAGAGAGAGAGAAGAGAGAGAGAGAGAGAGAGAGAGAGAGAGAGAGAGAGAGAGAGAGAGAGAGAGAGAGAGAGGAGAGAGACCACTGACTGACTGCTATGTGTATCCCATGCAGATGTGTTTACAAAAAAAATTATGATTTGTTATAAAAATAATAATAAGATTGAAGATCACCTTATGACTCTCGTTACTCTTAAAAAATGCTATTTGAGCAAAGAATGATGTACCATGTTGGTCACGTTACGATACAAGGTTACACATATGATCAGAAATAATACTAAAGGCTTTGAACAGAACATCCGGTCTGGGAAGGGTGAAGTGATGCTCAATGGTTTTGGCTTGGAAGGGGGGGTGGGAGTGGGGAAGGGGAATGGTGGGGGGTGGATGGGATGAGGGTAGGGTCATCCCACTACCTCGCCCATGTCACTACACCTCAAACCAGCATGAAGGTTAGACCCTAGCGAGACGGGTTGATGTTTCACTCATTCAGGAGTCTTGAACATTCTGTGTTGGAATTTGTATGTGGGGAACATTGCTCACCTAAGGGATAGTGAATGAATGGTGTGTGACGTTGTGTGTTACAAGGTCTGCAGTAACGGTGTGGGAAGAAGAGGTGATAGAGATTGAGAAAACACGCTTACATTTCAATGATATTTATTGGGAGAGCCAATGTTGGGATCACAGTTAACAAAATTTGTAGGTAGTGATCACGTCTCACGCGTTGATGTGCAGACTTATTGAATTTTCTAACTGACGCGTCATGATTGTAACTTGATTAGCTAAAATGAATTGAGGGTTGTCCTTGACCTTTGTGTCCTGCCTTTATGACTGGGAAGGATCAATGGAGTGGATGAAGGACTCCCAATCTATCTGTCTACAGATTGGATGATTGGCTAGGATGACCAGCTTATTATTATTATTATTATTATCGTTGTAAATCGCTTAAGTGTTTAATAAAAGAAATAAATTATATAATGTGTTTACTTTACCCCGTTTTATTGCATATAATCTCTGCTGAGGGGAGATATGACGCCACCTACGCTAGAAAAGAGAAACGTTTCCGGTCAAATGAGAAGTGATTTGATTGATGGTTGACAGTGATGGCCTGTTGGGGGAGAGCATCTCTCAGTCCGCTCTAAGACATCGAAAAGTACTTAAGGTTAATGGTTCACTTCCTGCTGCCACTCCCTTCTCCTCCTACCCTCCGGTCTGTCTGTCTGTCTGTCTGTCTGTCTGTCTGTCTGTCTGTCTGTCTGTCTGTCTGTCTGTCTGTCTGCCTCTTTCTTTCTCTCCTACCCTCCTGGCACTTCATGGATAATGGATGTCCCCTCACTTTCCCCTCCTTCTCTCGTCTTAACTCCCTGCCCCCTCTCAGGTTTGGGGGGTCCCCCTCCCTCCACATGTCCGCATACCATGCACTTAGCTTCCACCCCTACCCAATGAAGCTGACAAACCACAAAATGGCTCTCACGAGGGGGGATCCCCTCACTCTCCCTCAGACTCCCTATCCCCTCCCTCCCTCACCCCTGTCCCTCCCCTACCCAACAACATATGTTGGATCTTCTAGAGCACTCACCACATACTCTAGCGCATAGCATACATAGTCTTTAATCATAAACTATTATCTACACACAGGATTAAGTCTATGGAAAACAAACATACATATTCATTACTCTCAACAACATATCCACTTACCTCTTACTTTAGCACATACCACATAGCGCTACATACTCCCCTACACCCCAAACAACATGACCACAATCTTCCCTGACCACATACCCAAACACCGGACGCTTACACGCGTCCGACACGCCCCAACTTCCGGGAAACACCCTTACAACATTATGTGGCTACATACCTGAGCACCACATGGCCAGCTGGCTCTAATGAGCTCACCTGGCCAGATGGCGCGCCGGTTCTAGTCCTCAACTTCACTACTCAGGATCACAAGTCCAGCGTGCTGTCCGCTCGGCCGACCGTGCCCTGGTGTTGTTGACTGCTGGGGTGCCCTGGTGTTGTTGACTGCTGGGGAGACCTGGTGTTGTTGACTGCTGGGGTGCCCTGGTGTTGTTGACTGCTGGGTGCCCTGGTGTTGTTGACTGCTGGGGCCCTGGTGTTGTTGACTGCTGGGGTGCCCTGGTGTTGTTGACTGCTGGGGTGCCTGGTGTTGTTGACTGCTGGGGTCCCTGGTGTTGTTGACTGCTGGGTGTCCTGGTGTTGTTGACTGCTGGTGTCCCTGGTGTTGTTGACTGCTGGGGTGTCCTGGTGTTGTTGACTGCTGGGGTGTCCTGGTGTTGTTGACTGTGGGGTGTCCTGGTGTGTTGTTGACTGTGGGGTGTCCTGGTGTTGTTGACTGTGGGGTGTCCTGGTGTTGTTGACTGTGGGTGTCCTGGTGTTGTTGACTGTGGGG
>WNGS01087740.1:7089-24082 GCA_020271785.1 Procambarus virginalis
CCACACACAAACATACACACACACACACACACACCACACACACACACCACACACACACACACACACACACACACACACACACACACACACACACACACATACACACACACACACACACACATACACACACACACACACACACACACACACACACACACACTTTAGGTCTCAGATTGGCGAGACGTTACGAGTGGTGTCCCGCAGGGGTCAGTCCCTGGACCTATACTGTTTTCTGATATATGTAAATGATCTCCCAGAGGGTATAGAATCGTTTCTCTCAATGTTTGCGATGATGCAAAAAATTATGAGGTAGGATTGAAACAGAGGACGATAGTAGGAGGCTACAAGGACGAACCTAGACAGACTGATATGAATGGTACCAACAAATGGCTGTAAGTTCACCCCGAGTAATTGCAATAAGTAATGAAACTAGGCAGTGGAAACAGGAAGCCAGACACAGGATACAAATAGGAGATGAGACTTAATGAAACGGAAAGAGAGAAAGATCTAGGATTGATATCACACCAAACCTGTCTCCTGAAGCCACATAAAAAGTGAATACATCTGCGCATATCGCGAGGCTGGCTAACATCAGAACAGCTTCAGGAACCTTGTGAAGGAATCATCAGAACCTTGTATCCACATATATATGACCAATGCCTGGAACATGCGCCCCAGCATGGAGCCCGTACCTTGTCAAGCACAAGACGAACGCTGGAAAAATGTTCCAAGAGGTATGCACTAGCTAGTCCCAGAACTAAGAGCATGAGTTACGAGGAAAGGCTGCGGGAAATGCACCTTACGACACTGGGAAGACAGAAGGAGGTGAGGGGAGATATGATCACAACCTACAAAATCCTCAGGGAATCTGAGCAGGTTAGACAGGATAAACTATTCAACACTGGGCGGACGCGAACAAGGGGACACAGGTGGAACTGAGTACCACAAATGAGCCACAGAGGACGTAGAAGGAACTTTTCAGTGTCAGAGTAGTTAACGGTGGAATGCATTAGGCAGTAGATGTGGTGGAGGCTGACTCCATACAACAGTTTTCAAATGTAGATATGATAAGCCCAGTAGGCTCAGGAATCGTGTACACCAGTTGATTGACAGTTGAGAGGCGGGACCAAGAGATCCAAAGCTCAACCCCACGCCTAAGCACAAATTAGGTGAGTACAATAGGTGAGTACACACACACACACACACACACACCCACACACACACACACACACATACACACTATAGATATAAGGGAAGTTAAGTTGGAAGCCCCCTTGGGAATGAGTAATCATAGTGTATGAGCTTTGAGTACCTGGTTGAGCTAGGAATTATCACCCCAAAAAAAACTGGGAACCAAGGGCTGGCGTACCGAAAGGGAAACTATAGGAGATGAATAAATTCCTATGGGATATACATTGGGACACAGTTCTCGGAACCAAGTCCGTACAAGACATGATGGACTATGTCACCCAAAAATGTCAGGAGGCTGTAAGCAGGTTTGTCCCAGCCAACAGGAAAAAACAGAGAAGCAAAGGAAGGATCCGTGGTTTAATAGGGAATGTATGAAAGCAAAGGAGCGGAACAAAAGGGCATGGAGGACTTCCGTAATAACAGAACACCAGAAAGTAGAGAGAGATACCATAGAACCAGGAACGAGTATGTCAGTGTGAGAAGAGCAGCTGAGAAAAGGTATGAAAATGATATAGCTAATAAAGCCAAGACTGAACCAAAGCTACTTACACAGTCCACATCAGGAGGAAGACAACAGGAAGGAACAGGTGATTAAACTTACGGTGGGAGAGGACAGGTACACAGAGAATGACAAAGAGGTGTGTGAAGAACTCAACAAAAGGTTCCAGGAGGTCTTTACAATAGAAACAGGGAATATCACGGCGCTGGAGAGGTGGCAGCAAACCAGGTGACCTTGGATAGGTTCGAAATTACAAGAGATGAGGTCAAAAAGCACCTATTGGAGCTGGATGTGAGAAAAGCTGTTAGTCCGGATGGAATCTCGCCATGGGTATTGAAAGAGCACTTTGCTTACCACTCTCCATAGTGTATAGTAAGTCACTGGAAACGGGGGACCTACCAGAAATATGGAAGACTGCTAATGTAGTACCAATATACAAAAGGGTGTGACAGACAAGAGGCACGGAACTACAGGCCAGTGTCCTAAACTTGTATACCATGCAAGGTGATGGAGAAGATTGTGAGAAAAACCTAGTAACACATCTGGAGAGAAGAGACTTCGTGACAACCCATCAACATCGGTTCAGGGAGGGTAAATCTTGCTTACAGGCTTGATAGAATTCTACGATCAGGTGACAAAAATTAAGCAAGAAAGAGAAGGGTGGGCGGACTGCAATTTTTTTGGACTGTCGGAAAGCCTTTGACACAGTACCCCATAAAAGGTTGATGCATAAGCTGGAGAACAGGCAGGAGTAACAGGTATGGGCGCTCCAGTGGGATAAGGGAGTACCTAAGCAATAGGAAGCAGAGAGTTACAGTGAGGGGTGAGACCTCAGACTGGCGTGAAGTCACCAGTGAAAGTCCCACAGGGCTCTGTACTTGGACCTATCCTGTTCTGATATACGTAAATGATCTCCCAGAGGGTGTAGACTCATTCCTCTCAATGTTTGCTGACGACGCCAAAATTATGAGAAGGATTAAGACAGAGGAGGGAACAGCTTGAGACTTCAAGAAGACCTGGACAAGCTGCAGGAATGGTTGAACAAATGACTGTTAGAGTTTAACCCCAAGCAAATGTTATGTAATGAAGATAGGGGTAGGAAGCAGGAGACCAGATACAAGTACCATTGGGAGATAACATACTTCAAGAGTCAGAGAGAGAGAAAGACCTGGGGGTTGATGTCACGCCAGACCTGTCCCTTGAAGCTCATATCAAGAGGATAACATCAGCATCATATGCCAGGTTGGCTAACATAAGAACGGCCTTTAGAAACTTGTGTAAGGAATCTTTCAGAACATTATATACCACATATGTCAGACCAATCCTGGAGTATGCGGCTCCAGCATGGAGTCCCTATCTAGTCAAGCATAAGACTAAACTGGAAAAGGTTTCAAAGATTTGCCACCAGACTAGTACCCGAGCTGAGAGGTATTAGCTACGAGGAGCGACTGCAGGAATTAAACCTCACTTCGTTGGAAGACAGAAGAGTTAGGGGGGACATGATCACCACATTCAAGATTCTCAGGGGAATCGACAGGGTTGATAAAGACAGGCTGTTTAACACAAGGGGCACACGCACTAGGGACACAGGTGGAAACTGAGAGCCCAAATGAGCCACAGAGATATTAGAAAGAACTTTTTAGTGTCAGAGTGGATGACAAATGGAATGCATTAGGAAAGTGATGTGTGGAGGCTGACTCCATACAACAGTTTCAGTGTAGATATGATAGAGCCCAATAGGCTCAGGAACTGTACACCTGTGGACTGACGGTTGAGAGGCGGGACCAAAGAGCCAGAGCTCAACCCCCGCAAGCACAACTAGGTGAGTACAACTAGGTGAGTACACACACACACACACGCACACACACACACACACACACCACACACACACCACACACACACCCACACACACACACACACACACACACACACACACACAGTAGGGGCCAGGTAGCCTGGTGGATAGCGTGCAGGACTTGTAATTCTGTGGCGCGGGTTCGATTCCCGCACCCGGAAGAAACAAATGGGCAAAGTTTCTTTCACCCTGAATGCCTCTGTTACCTAGCAGTAAATAGGTACCTGGGAATTAGTCAGCTGTCACGGGCTGCTTCCTGGGGTGTGTGTGTGTGGTGTGGGGAAAAAAAAAAGTAGTTAGTGTAGTTAGTAAACAGTTGATTGACAGTTGAGAGGCGAGCCGAAAGAGCAAAGCTCAACCCCCGTAAAATACAACTAAGTGAATACAACTAAGTGAATACACACACACACACCACACACACACACACACACACACAACACACTACACACACACACACACACACACCACACTTCACGGAAATGAAAAGGAAATGTGTGAAACACTAAACGAAAAGTTCCAAAGTGTGTTTGTACAAATGAAATCTTTAGGGAACCAGACACAATAAGAATTCCAGAGAACAACATAGAGCACATAGAGGTGACATAGAGACGAAGTGGAAAAAATGCTCAAGGAGCTAAGTAAGAACAAGACAGTTGGTCCAGATGGAGTTTCACCATGGGTTCTGAGTGAGTGTGCACCTGAGCTCAGCATTCCACTTCAGCTGATTTTTCAGGCATCCCTGTTTACAGGAGGAGTTGTAGCTGATGTGTGGAAAAAGGCTAACATAGTTCCAATCTACAAAAGTGGAAGCAGGGAAGACCCCCTTAATTATAGACCTGTATCATTGACAAGTGATACATTAATAGTCAAAATATTGGAAAAAATAATTAAAACTAAATGGGTAGAACACCTGGAGAGAAATGATATAATATCAGACCGACAGTATGGTTCGATCTGGAAGATCCTGTGTACGAACTTACTCAGTTTTATGATCGAGCAACAGAGATTTTACAGGAAGAGATGGTTGGGTTGACTGCATCTATCTGGACCTAAAAAAGGCTTTCGACAGAGTTCCCCATAAGAGGTTGTTCTGGAAATGGAACATATTGGAGGGGTGACGGGTAAGCTACTAACATGGATGAAAAATTTCCTAACTGACAGAAAAATGAGGGCCGTAATCAGAGGGCAAGGTATCGGATTGGAGGAAATGTCACGAGTGGAGTACCACAGGGTTCAGTTCTTGCACCGGTAATGGTCATTGTCTAAATAAACGATCTACCAGAGGGATTACAGAATTACATGAACATGTTGCTGATGATGCTAAGATAATAGGGAAGATAAGAAAACCTAGATGATTGTCATGCCCTCAAGAAGACCTGAGACAAAAATAAGTATTTGGAGCAACACTTGGCAAATGGAATTTAATGTGAATAAATGCCATGTTATGGAATGTGGAATTGGTGAGCATAGACCCCACACAACCTATAAATTATGTGAGAAATCTTTAAAGAATTCTGATAAAGAAAGGGATCTAGGGGTGGTTTTAGATAGAAAACTGTTCACCTAGGACCACATCAAGAACATTGTGCGAGGAGCCTATGCTACACTTTCTAACCTAAGAATTGCTTTTAAATACATGGATGGAGAAATACTAAAGAAATTGTTCACGCGACTTTTATTAGACCAAAGCTGGAATATGCAGCGGTTGGATGGTACCCTATCTTAAGAAGCACATCAACAAACTGAAAAGGTGCAACGACATGCACTAAGTGGCTCCCAGAAATGAAGGACAAGAGCTATGAGGAGAGGTTAGAGCATTAAATATGCAAAAACTAGAAGATAGAAGAAAAAGAGCGATATGATCACTACGTACAAATAGTAACAGAATTGATAAAATCGACAGGGAAGATTCCTGAGACCTGGAACTTCAAGAACAAGAGGTCATAGATTTAAACTAGCTAAACACAAATGCCGAAGAAAACGTAAGAAAATTCACCTTCGCAATAGAGGGTAGACGGTTGGAACAAGTAAGTGAGAAGGTGGTGGAGGCCAAAACCGTCAGTAGTTCAAAGCGTTATGGACAAAGAGTGCTGGGAAGACGGGACACCACGAGCGTAGCTCTCATCCTGTAACTACACTTAGGTAATTACACTTAGGTAATTACACATTCAAACTGAGAGGCAGGCAGGAGTAAGCGGAAAGGCCCTAGAATGGTGAAGAACTACCTAACAGGAAGGAGCCAGAGGGTAATGGTAAGGGGTGAGAAGTCGGACTGGAGAACAGTAACAAGTGGAGTACCTCAAGGATCGGTGCTGGGACCAATCCTCTTTCTAATTTACGTAAATGACATGTTTACAGGAGTGGAGTCATACATGTCAATGTTTGCGGATGATGCAAAATTAATGAGAAGAGTTGTGACAGACGAGGAATGTAGGATCCTCCAAGAGGACTTAAACAGGTTGCAGAGATGGTCAGGGAAATGGCTACTGGAGTTTAACACCAGTAAATGTAAAGTTATGGAAATGGGATCAGGTGATAGGAGACCAAAGGGACAGTACACAATGAAGGGGAACAGCCTACCTGTAACGATTCGAGAAAGAGATCTGGGAGTGGATGTGACACCTAATCTAACTCCTGAGGCACATATAAATAGGATAACGACAGCAGCGTACTCTACACTGGCGAAAATTAGAACTTCATTCAGAAACCTAAATGAGGAGGCTTTTAGGGCGCTTTACACTGCATTCGTGAGACCCGTCTTAGAGTATGCCGCGCCATCATGGAGCCCCCACCTGAAGAAACACATAAGGAAACTGAAGAAGGTTCAGAGGTTTGTGACGAGGCTTGTCCCAGAGTTACGAGGGAAGGGATATGAAGAGCGACTGAAGGAACTGAACCTTACGACACTAGAGAAAAGAAGGGAGAGAGGAGATATGATAGGGACATATAAAATACTCAGGGGAATTGACAAAGTGGAAATAGATGAAATGTTCACACGTAATAATAACAGAACGAGGGGACATGGGTGGAAACTGGAAACTCAGATGAGTCACAGAGATGTTAGGAAGTTTTCTTTTAGCGTGAGAGTAGTGGAAAAATGAAATGCACTTGGGGGAACAGGTTGTGGAAGCAAATACTATTCATACTTTTAAGACTAGGTATGATAGGGAAATGGGACAGGAGTCATTGCTGTAAACAACCGATAGCTGGAAAGGCGGGATCCAAGAGTCAATGCTCGATCCTGCAAGCACAAATAGGTAAGTACAAATAGGTAAGAACACACACACACACACACACACACACACACACACACACACACACACACACACACACACACACACACACACACACACACACACACACATTCTTAGGGGAATAGGAGAACATTCCAGCAAATGTGCGAGGAATTTAGTGATGGACTGAGGGTAATGAGGAAGACAGTAACCAACCTGCAGAATGAACTAAGGGCAGAAAAGGAGGAGATAAGAAGCCTGAAGGAGACTCCTCCACAGTACCAGACACATATCATCCCTCAGGGAGATGGTGATGCCACTGTTGACGGGACTTGTACAAAACATCCTTCATTTGCAGAATTGCATAAAAAGAGCTCTGAAGCTAGGTCTGCAGTTAGGGAAGTTGCCATGGAAGTGGCTTCTTCTCACGAAGTAGTTAGATGTACTAACCAGCTGATAGAGCGAAAAAGAGTAGTAGTAATAGTAGGCATTAAGAAGCAAACAGGGACGGGTCCAATGGAAAGGAGAGACAAGGACAAAAATGAAGTTAATGAGATCCTTAAAGGGGAAAAGATGGAGAGGGCTGACCAAGATATTGAAAAGGTTTTCAGGATCGGACGGTACAACAAGGACAGAGAACAAGTGATAAAGGTGATATTCAAGAGAGAGAGAACAAAAGAGGACTTGTTAGCAAGGAAGAGCGGATTAGCAAATACACAGAAGTTCAAAAAAGTATTCCTGCAGAGGGATATGACAAGGAACGAATAAAGGAGGGCAGCAGCCGTGTGGAGGGATCACAGGGAAGAAAGAAATGAATCAGGGAGCCAAAACCCCGAGCCCTACAATCCCAGAGGGAAGTGGGGAACCCTCCACAAGCAGCTCAACAGACACAGTGAGAGAAGCACCTCCCCCCATCCTCTACCCAATAGATGCCATACCTGCCCCTACCCCTGGTGTCCAAGGTGCCCACCTTGAGCACCATCCCCCCTCCCCAGGATCTCCCTTCTCCCCTACCCCCCAAGCCATCCCTAATCCCCCATGCCCTCCCTTCTACCCCACCCCAAAGGCCTCCATTCTCCCCCACCCTCCTAAACTCTCAAGTATCCTCCACTCTCCCGAGCCCTCCCTTATCCCCCACTCTGCTCAGCCCTCCATTTTCCACATCCCCCTCGGCACTCCCTATCCCCCCTCCCCCCCTCAAGCCTCCTTTTTTTATGCCCCCCCAAGCACCCCATTACCCCAAGCCATCCCTCCTCCCATAACCCCCCAAGCCTCCCCTTCTCCCACACTCTCCAAAGCCTGCCCCTCTCACCCGCTCCCACAAGCCTCTCCCTCTCACCCCCCAAGCCTCTGACCCAAGCCCTCTTTCCTCCCCCCCCCAACCCTCTCTTCTACACCACCCTCCCCGTACCAGATCCTCCCAGCCCCCGCACACCCCAGATCCCCCAGGTCCCCCTCCATAGGCCCTCCCATCCCGGTCCCTCCCTGTTTCCCTGCTTCAGGGGAAGCAATAGGATCTAAGAAAGGACAGAAGAGAGTCAGCTTCAGGGTGATGTACTTGAACATAAATGGGATCACAAGCAAGGCAAGTGAACTATGGGAAAGAACACAAGAAGTTAATCCAGATGTAATCGGACTCACAGAAACAAAACTCTCAGGCATAATATCGAATGCGGTGTTTCCCCAGGATTACACTGTAATAAGGAAAGAGAGGGAAGAACGGGGAGGAGGTGGACTGGCCCTACTAATGAGAAAGAAATGGAGTTTCAAAGAGATGGTCATCCGGGCTGTGAGGATTCAGAAACTACATAACAGACACCATGACAATGGGAGGACCAAAAGTAGCAGCAGCAATGATATTTAACTCTCACCAAATGACAGAAGACAAAGGCAAGAGTATGACAACAACAACATGGCAGTTAACACTATAATTGAGAAGGCAGGCTCTGCTGCCTGTAGAAATAGATACCATCTTCTCATCATGAGGGACTTCAATCACAGAAGGATAGAATAGGAGAACAAGGAACCGCATGGAGGAGAGGATACATGGAGAGCCAAACTAATGTAGGTGGCGACAAGAAACTTTCTAAGCCAACATTCAGGGAACCCACAAGGATGAGAGGAAACGATGAACCAGCGAGACTCGACCTAGTCTTCACTCTGAACTACTCCGACATAAGGGAAATCGACTTTGAGGTCCCAGTAGGAATGAGCGACCACCGTGTACTGACGTTTGAGTGTCTAGTTGAGGAAGGGTTATTGAACTCGAGGAGGGGAACTGAAAACAAAGGTTTGCATTCCGAAAAGGAAATTAAGAGGAGATAAGAAAATTCCTAACATATATAACATGGGAAACAAAGCTCAGGGGAAAGACGGCTATAGACATAATGGATTTCATCACACAAAAGTGCAAGGAAGCAGCAAACAAGTTTGTCCCACTCCAAAAGGAAAACAATGAAATGTAGATGAGAAACTTATGGCTTAATCAGAGATGTAGGCTAGCTAAGCAGCAAAGTAAAAGGGCATGGAGAAACTATAGGAATAACAGGACACTTGAGAGCAGAGAAAGATACCAGAGTGTCAGGAATGAATATGTCAGGTTGAGAAGAGAGGCAGAAAGACAATACGAAAATCACATCGCAAGCAAGGCAAAGACTCAACCTAAATTTCTGCACAGCCACATCAGGAGAAAAAAACAGTAAAGGAACAGGTAATGAAAATAGGGATAGGGGCAGAAGGATTCACTACAAACGACAAGGAAGTGTGAAGAACTGAATAGGAAATTCCAGGAGGCCTTCACCTTAGAGCAAAGAGAGATTCCAGAGATAAGAGAGGGAATAGTTAACCAGGAAACACTAGAAGACTTTGAGATTACCAGCAGGGAAGTAAGGAAGTTTTTACTAGAATTAGATGTGACAAAGCCATAAGCCCGGATGGAATCTCCCCTTGGATTCTAGAGGAAAGACCAGAAGCACTATGCCTACCACTCTCCATAGTGGTTGGCAAATCAATGGAAAGCAGCTAATGTAGTTCTGATATAAAAGAAAGGGGATAGACAGGAGGCACTGAACTACAGGCCAGTGTCCCTAACCTGCATAACATGCAAGCTGATGGAGAGGATTGTGCGAAGAATGCTAGTAGAGCATCTGGAGCGAAAGAACTTTGTAACACAGCATCAACATGGGTTCAGGGATGGCAAGTCCTGCCTCACAGGGCTAATTGAATTCTACGACCAGGCAACAAAAATCAGTCAAGAAAGAGGGAGGTAGGCAGACTGCATATTTTTGGATTGCCAGAAAGCCATACAGTACTTGATACAGTACCACACAAGAGACTAGTGAAAAAGCTGGAGATGCAGGCTGGAGTGAAAGGAAAGGTACTCCGTTGGATAAGGAGTACCTAAGTAACAAAAGACAACGAGTCACTGTGAGGGGTGAAGTCTCGGATTGGCCAGACATGTCTCTGATATATGTAAGTGGTCTCCCAGAGGTTATAGAATCCTTTCTCTCAATGTTTGCTGATGATGCAAAAATTATGAGTAGGATTGAAACAGAGGACGATAATAGGAGGCTACAGGACAACCTAGACAGACTGAATGAATGGACCAACAAATGGCTGCTAAAGTTTAACCCGAGTAAATGCAAAGTAATGAAACTAGGCGGTGGAAACAGGAAGCCAGACACAAGATACAAAATAGGAGATGAAGAACTTAATGAAACGGAAAGAGAGAAAGATCTAGGAATTGATATCACACCAAACCTGTCTCCTGAAGTCCACATAAAATGAATTACATCTGCAGCATACGCGAGGCTGGCTAACATCAGAACAGCCTTCAGGAACTTGTGCAAGGAATCATCAGAACCTTGTATTCCACATATATATGACCAAGCCTGGAAAATGCGGCCCCAGCATGGAGCCCGTACCTGGTCAAGCACAAGACGAAGCTGGAAAAAGTTCAGAGGTATGTCACTAGGCTAATCCCAAACTAAGAAGCATGAGTTACGAGGAAAGGCTGCGGGAAATGCACCTTACGACACTGGAAGACAGAAGAGTGAGGGGAGACATGATCACTACCTACAAAATCCTCAGGGGAATTGACAGGTTAGACAAGGATAAACTATTCAACACTGGCGGTATACGAACAAGGGGACACAGGTGGAAACTGAGTACCCAAATGAGCCACAGGGACGTTAGAAAGAACTTTCAGTGTCAGAGTAGTTAACAGGTGGAATGCATTAGGAAGAGTCGTGGTGGAGGCTGACTCCATACACAGTTTTAAATGTAGATATGATAGAGCCCAGTAGGCTCAGGAATGTGTACACCAGTTGATTGACAGTTGAGAGGCGGGCCCAAAGATCCAAAGCTTAACCCACGTAAGCACAATTAGGTGAGTACAATTAGGTGAGTACACACACAAACACTCAGAGACCTCCCCCCCCCCAATCCTCACCCACCACACCGTACCTCCCCATCTCACGATAAACCTCTCTCTCACGACAGCCCTCTCTCCCTCCCCTGCCTCTGTTCCTCTCTCAACCCTCACCCCCACATCCGCACCCCCCCCACACGCACGCACACACGTACACTGGGGTTAGTGTAGACTAACAAACGCCAGGGAAAAGAAAAGGGATCAAGCCGGATGGTAAGAAAACAGAACACAGGTGGAGGAGCAACCCGTCCTCGCAAATTCGTATAGTCAATACTGACTTATTAGTTACCTGTATAGGTGACATACTAAACATAATAGTTTCCCTTGAAAACTTCATAGAAAACACCGACCTTACCTAACCTACTTAGTATGTTAAAATAAGCATCTCATAGCTTCGTAATTACAATTGTTACTTAACCTATTATTGGTATAGGTTAGGTAATAATTGTAATTACAAAGCAATAAGATGCTTATTTTAACATACTAAGTAGGTTAGGTAAGGTGGGTGTTTTCTATGAAGATTTTCAAGGGAAACTATTATGTTAAGTATGTCACCTATGCACCTATCTAATAAGTCAATATTGACTATACGAATTTGCGAGGACGGGTTGGGAGGAGAGGAACAGGACGAGTCATACATGGAGATTACTGTTCGTGCATGGAGGAGAAATCACTGAGGAAGTGAAAGACATGAGAGGACTCATAAATAAACTCCAGAATGAACTAAAGGCAGCGCAAGAGGAGATAACATTCCTAAAAACAGGATCTCCTCAGACTGTGGCCCAGGGGACTAACCCCCCAGTTACCAGGAGATGCAGCAAGGGCAGGGACCCTACAATGGGTGCCACCTTTGTTGAAATGCTGAAGAGCCCAGGAGCAATGGCCACAGTCAAGGAAGTTGTAATGAGTGCAGTAACCTCACAGGAGGCAGCTAGATGCATGAGCCAGTTACTGGAAAGGAAAAGAGCTGTAGTAGTGGTAGGTATTAAGGACCAAGAGGGTTCCACAAAGGAAGAATGGAGGCCTAAGGACAAAGCTGCAGTGGCAGGGATATTAAAGGAGATAGGAATGGAAGGGGCTGAAACAGACATAGAACAGTTTTTCCTGATTATCCAGTACAACAAAGACAAAGACCAGTTGATCAAGGTAGTGCTAAAAAACGAGTGCATCAAAGAGGACATACTAGCAAAAAAGAGCAAATTGAAATATGTAACGAATTACAGACAGGTATTCCTTCAGAGGGACATGACCAGGACAGAGATAATACAGGCAGCAGATGCAAGGAAAAGGTGCAGGCTGAGGGAAGGGAGCCAGGGGAACCTCAACCCCCAACCCAGCACTCCCAGTGGGGAGTGTGGAACCCAACCCAGCAACTCGGGAACCCCAGGGGGACTGCAACATCCCAACCCACCACCCTATAGGTGGGGAGTTCCACCATTCCACCCAATTCCACCTTCCCTCCCTACCCCGAGTACCCCCTTCCCTCCCACCCCCTGGTCTTCCTCCTGCCCCAAGCCGGCCCAGACACGAACTAAGTCCTCCATCCCCCACCCCAGTTCTAAGCCATCCTCCCCTGCCCCTCCTTCCCCCCACCCCCACCTCCCTCAGAACCCCTGGTAACTACCCCACAGGAGGATGAGCCTACCCAAGCAGCAATGCCCATGGAACAGCTTCCTGCACTAGTGGGGAGGGGGGGGTGAAAATGGTTATAGGAATGTGAGCTTCAAGGTAATGTACTCAAACATCGATGGGATTACCAAAAAAGCAAGTGAACTGGCAGAAAGGGCGCAGGAAGAAAACCCAGATGTAATAGGACTCACAGAAACAAAATTGTCAGGAGTCATAACAAATGCTGTGTTTCCAAAGGACTTTCATATATTAAGGAAAGAGAGAGACGAGAGAGGAGGAGGAGTGGCTCTGCTGATAAGGAAGGAGTGGAGCTTTGAAGAGATGGAAATTCCGGGCTGCGACGGATTCAGAGATTACATAACAGGAACTATGACAATGGGTGGACCTAAGATAATAGTGGCAGTCATTTACAACCCTCCATTAAATGACAGAATACCCAGACAAGAGTTTGACAGAAACAACATGGCTACCATTAACATAATAGAGAGAGCAGCTTCAGTTGCCTGCAGGAATGGATCCAAACTCTTAATCATGAGCGATTTCAACCATGGAAAGATAGACTGGGAGAATGGGGACACACATGAAGGTGAAGACACATGGAGATCGAAACTTTTGGAAGTGAGTACAAGGAACTTTCTGAGCCAACATGTCAAGGGGCCCACAAGAAATAGAGGAAATGACGAACCAGCTAGACTCGACCTGATATTCACCTTAAATGACTCAGAAATAAGGGAAGTCAAATATGAAGCCCCCATAAGAATGAGTGACCACAGTTTATTGATATTTGAATATCTGGTAAAAGTAGGGATAACCTATCCAAGGATGGGATTGGAAGGAAAAAGACTAAATTACCGAAGAGGAAAATATGACGAGAAGAAGAACTTCCTAATGGGAATACCATGGGAAACATAACTCAGAAAAAAGACTGTACAAGATATGATGGATTATGTCACTCAGAAGTTTCAGGAGGCTGCAGACACGTTTATCCCAGTCCAAAAAATGAAAAATTAAAAGCAACAGAAGAATCTGTGGTTCAACCAGGAATGTGCGGCAGCGAAGCAATTGAGTAAAATAACATGGCGAAACTACAGGAACAACAGAACACCAGAGAGCAGGGAGAGATACCAGAGCGCCAGAAATAAGTACATCAGAGTGAGGAGAGAAGCAGAGAGACAGTATGAAAATGACATTGCAAGTAAAGCTAAGACCCAACCAAAACTGCTCCACAGCCACATCAGGAGGAAAACAGCAGTGAAGGAACAAGTGATGAAACTGAGAAAAGGGGAGAACAGATATACAGAGAACGACAAAAAGGTGTGTGAAGAACTCAACAAGAGATTCCAGGAGGTCTTCACAAAAGAACAAGGAGAGGTCCCTGCACTAAATGAGGAGGCAAACCGAAGAACCTTAGAGAAATTTTACCTCACCTGTGATAAGGTCAAAAGGAATCTTTTGGAGCTGAATGTGTCAAAGGCTGTTGGGCCTGACAGAATCTCACCATGGATTCTAAAAGAAGGTGCAGAAGCACTAAGTGTGCCACTCTCTATGGTGTATAACAGGTCACTGGAAACGGGAGACCTTCCGGAAAGCTGGAAGACACCTAATATAGTCCCAATTTACAAAAAGGGTGACAGGCAAGAGGCACTGAACTACAGGCCGGTTTTCCTAACTTGTATACCATGCAAGGTGATGGAGAAGATTGTGAGGAAAAGGCTCGTAGAGCATCTGGAGGGAAACAGCTTTGTAACACACCACCAACATGGGTTCAGAGATGGTAAATCGTGCCTCACAAGCCTAATTGAATTCTATGACCAAGCAATACAAATTAGGCAAGAAAGAAAAGGGTGGGCAGACTGCATTTTCTTGGACTGTCAGAAAGCCTTTGACACAGTACCTCACAAAAGGCTGTTACAAAAGTTGGAGCAACAGGCAGGAGTAAAAGGTAAGGTGCTCCAGTTGATAAGGGAGTATCTAAGCAATAGGAAATAGCTAGTAACGGTGAGGGGGAGGCATCAGATTGGCGAGATGTCACCAGCGGGGTTCCACAGGGCTCTGTACTCGGACCCATCCTGTTATTAGTATATGTAAACGACCTTCCAGAGGGTATAGACTCATTCCTCTCAATGTTTGCTATAGACTCATTCCTCTCAATGTTTGCTGATGATGCAAAAATTATGAGAAGAATCAAAACAGATGAAGATAGACAGAGACTGCAGGATGACCTGGACCAACTGAAGGAATGGTCTAGAAAATGGCTGCTCAAGTTCAACTCAGGAAAGTGTAAAATAATGAAATTAGGTGAAGGGAGCAGAAGGCTGAACACAAGGTTCCATCTGAGAGGTGAAATCCTGCAAGAGTCAAATAGAGAGAAAGATCTGGGGGTCGATATCACACCGAACCTGTCCCCAGAGGCCCACATCAAAAGGATATCATCAGCGGCATATGCTAGACTGGCCAATATAAGAACTGTCTTTAAAAACTTGTGTAAGGAATTGTTCAGGACTCTGTTTACCACGTATGTAAGACCAATCCTGGAGTATGCAGCTCCAGCCTGGAGTCCATATCTAGTTAAACACAAGACGAAGTTAGAGAAGATTCAGAGGTATGCCACCAGACTGGTCCCGGAACTGAGAGGAATGAGTTAGGAGGAAAGGCTAAGGGAGCTGAACCTCACAACACTGGAAAACAGAAGAATAAGGGGGAGACATGATAACCACCTACAAAATTTTCAGGGGAATTGACAGGGTGAACATAGTGTGACGGTGTTCCCCCCCTTCTAATTCTCCCACGCCTGCTGTAAGAGTCATGTCCACTATTCCCGAGCGTTCTCTACATTGCAGGCAACAAGTGAACATATGTGGGAGAGAGCAGTATTCTCGAAGAGCCGAGAAATTTGAGAAAATGTAACATTTTGTCCTGTGGGATAGGCCCTTTTGGGAGCCAATATGGCGCTGGCAAGTCTGTTCTCCCGCCAAAACTGTGTGACGTCAGTGGCGCCAGATTGGTCACCGTCAGCGACATGGCACTGGGAGCCAATGAAAACCAACTTTGGGAAAAGTGACGTCACATAGGCATAGGGGGTCCGCCCGTGTTGGCGCCAGACGACATCAGTCTTGCACGACGCGTCCGAGAGGTAGGACGCGCGATCGGTCATCCTGTCAGAGTGACGGATTTACCGAACTCCGGTGGATTTAAGCGTCTCCAGTTGTTGGCACGCACTCTGTGAGGTCTTCCTGCAACCCAGAATTGGCTCAGATAAGGAATTGACAGAATATTGAGCAACAAGTGCTCAAGGGACAGGTGTGTTGCAAGAAGTGGGCCGGGCATCGATGTGTGTCGTCGTGGCAGTTCACCAGTATAAGAGGCAGCTTAGTGGCCGGCCACCCACCGTGAGGGAACAGGTGACAGCCTTGTCAACCAGGTTGAACGTGTGATCGACGATCCTGTCAAGTTTGACAGTAACCCCACCTTCGTGGAACCCTCGAAACGAGTCACAGTTGGATGCAAGCACGTCGGAGTCTTCCCAAATAGGTAGCGATATATCTAGACGACGAGGGAATTTACATGGTTTGTGAGCTTCAAGGGCTCTGAATTCGGGTGCTGTGGCGTGTGATCGTCCGGGACGGCTGATAATTCAGTACTTCGTAGTGGTGAGAGGCAGTTCCTCTGGGGAATTACAGTGACAAGGCCTAATTGGGAAACGTGCGACGACCGCCGAGACGTAGGCTTGCTGCCGTAGTTGGGAGGAAAGTTGACGGCCGGAGACCGACTTCGACCCGCACGTACTGGAGAGGAAGGGGCACGTCATCTGTGTATAGAATCGGCGAGACGCGACATCCTAAGGTGTGGGGCTGGTGTGTTCTGGATGGTGAACGAGGCTAGAGCCTGGACCAGAGCTACAACCCACTGTCATCCAGGATGGTGAATAGTGTTACAGTTCCTCCCATTTCCCTTTAGTTATCTAATAGATTCTTGTCAGGATATTTTATATGTTGTTAGCAAGTCTCACCTGAGTTTAAGTCAAAGAGTGCACAGTATGTGGTGAGGCTTCCCAGAACGCTCACAGTATCAATTTACACATATATATCTATGTGGGTTGGGTGCGCACCGAGATTCATCGAGAATGTACTTGACGATTATATTGATCGGGTGATATT
>WNGS01087740.1:48866-53866 GCA_020271785.1 Procambarus virginalis
AAGAAAAGGTGAATGGAATGCATATTTTCACAGAAGTGTAGATGACAATTTATATGATACTCAAAAATGTTGCGAGGGTTAGTATGAGCTGGTAAACTGGAAAATGACTAGTCATTAAAGGATCGTTGGCCAGACAATGATCATCAGGTGATTGTTTCTTGCGTTGCCCGTGAGTAACCAGTCATAATACTAATGCAATTGTAATTCTTGGTGATGCCCAAATGAATAATTATTGAATAATATTAAACGCTACAGAGTAATTAAGTCCTTAAATTCTAATAATAATGTTCCATAAAATCATTAAATGCTATTTAAGAACGTGGCCTAATAACTCTCGTCAGATTACTCACTGTGAAGAACTGAGTGAATATTAAATACTGAAGGAAAGTAAATATACAAATGTTTTAAAGACTCAAATTTAAATTAAGACGGACCAATCATATTCAGTTCGACAGGTGTGATTGGATACGTAGACCAGGGTGTGACCTGAGAGTAGACCAGGGTGTGGCCTGAGAGTAGACCAGGGTGTGGCATGAGAATAGACCATGGTGTGCCATGAGAGTAGACCAGGGTGTGGCATGAGAGTAGACCAGGCTGTGACCTGAGAGTAGACCAGGCTGTGACCTGAGAGTAGACCAGGGTGTGGCCTGAGAGTAGACCAGGGTGTGGCATGAGAGTAGACCAGAGTGTGGCATGAGAGTAGACCAGGGTGTGGCCTGAGAGTAGACCAGGCTGTGACCTGAGAGTAGACCAGGGTGTGACCTGAGAGTAGACCAGGCTGTGACCTGAGAGTAGACCAGGCTGTGACCTGAGAGTAGACCAGGGTGTGGCCTGAGAGTAGACCAGGGTGTGGCATGAGAGTAGACCAGGGTGTGATCTGAGAGTAGACCAGGGTGTGACCTGAGAGTAGACCAGGGTGTGACCTGAGAGTAGACCAGGGTGTGATCTGAGAGTAGACCAGGGTGTGGCATGATAGTAGACCAGGGTGTGACCTGAGAGTAGACCAGGGTGTGGGCTGAGAGTAGACCAGGGTGTGGCATGAGAGTAGACCAGGGTGTGGCCTGAGAGTAGACCAGGGTGTGGCATGAGAGTAGACCAGGGTGTGGCCTGAGAGCAGACCAGGGTGTGGCCTGAGAGTAGACCAGGGTGTGGCATGAGAGTAGACCAGGGTGTGGCATGAGAGTAGACCAGGGTGTGGCATGATAGTAGACCAGGGTGTGACCTGAGAGTAGACCAGGGTGTGATCTGAGAGTAGACCAGGGTGTGGCATGATAGTAGACCAGGGTGTGGCATGTGAGTAGACCAGGGTGTGGCATGATAGTAGACCAGGGTGTGGCATGAGAGTAGACCAGGGTGTGACCTGAGAGTAGACCAGGGTGTGGCATGATAGTAGACCAGGGTGTGGCATGAGACTAGACCAGGGTGTGGCATGTGAGTAGACCAGGGTGTGGCATGATAGTAGACCAGGGTGTGGCATGTGAGTAGACCAGGGTGTGGCATGATAGTAGACCAGGGTGTGGCATGTGAGTAGACCAGGGTGTGGCATGATAGTAGACCAGGGTGTGACCTGAGAGTAGACCAGGGTGTGATCTGAGAGTAGACCAGGGTGTGGCATGATAGTAGACCAGGGTGTGGCATGTGAGTAGACCAGGGTGTGGCATGATAGTAGACCAGGGTGTGACCTGAGAGTAGACCAGGGTGTGACCTGAGAGTAGACCAGGGTGTGGCATGATAGTAGACCAGGGTGTGGCATGTGAGTAGACCAGGGTGTGGCATGATAGTAGACCAGGGTGTGGCCTGAGAGTAGACCAGGGTGTGGCCTGAGAGTAGACCAGGGTATGACATGAGAGTAGACCAGGGTGTGCTGAGAGTAGACCAGGGTGTGGCATGATAGTAGACCAGGGTGTGGCATGAGAGTAGACCAGGGTGTGGCATGAGAGTAGACCAGGGTGTGGCATGATAGTAGACCAGGGTGTGGCATGTGAGTAGACCAGGGTGTGGCATGAGAGTAGACCAGGGTGTGGCATGAGAGTAGACCAGGGTGTGGCATGAGAGTAGACCAGGGTGTGGCATGATAGTAGACCAGGGTGTGGCATGAGAGTAGACCAGGATGTGGCATGAGAGTAGACCAAGGTGTGGCCTGAGAGTAGAAGAAGGTGTGGCATGATAGACTACCAGGGTGTGGCATGATAGTAGACCAGGGTGTGGCATGAGAGTAGACCAGGGTGTGGCATGAGAGTAGACCAGGGTGTGGCATGAAAGTAGACCAGGGTGTGGCATGAGAGTAGACCAGAGTGTGGCCTGAGGGTAGACCAGGGTGTGGCATGATATTAGACCAGATTTTGGCATGATAGTAGACCAGAGTGTGTCCTGAGAGTAGACCAGGGTGTGGCCTGAGGGTAGACCAGAGTGTGGCATGATAGTAGACCAGGGTGTGGCATGATAGTAGACCAGGGTGTGGCATGAGAGTAGACCAGGGTGTGGCATGAGAGTAGACCAGAGTGTGGCATGAGAGAGACCAGAGTATGGCATGAGAGTAGACCATTGTGTGGCCTGAGAGTAGACCAGGGTATGACCTGAGAGTAGACCAGGGTGTGATCTGAGAGTAGAACAGGGTGTGGCATGATAGTAGACCAGGGTGTGGCATGAGAGTAGACCAGGGTGTGGCATGTGAGTAGACCAGGGTGTGGCATGATAGTAGACCAGGGTGTGGCATGTGAGTAGACCAGGGTGTGGCATGAGAGTAGACCAGGGTGTGGCATGAGAGTAGACCAGGGTGTGGCATGAGAGTAGACCAGGGTGTGGCATGATAGTAGACCAGGGTGTGGCATGAGAGTAGACCAGGATGTGGCATGAGAGTAGACCAGGTGTGGCCTGAGAGTAGAAGAAGGTGTGGCATGATAGACTACCAGGGTGTGGCATGATAGTAGACCAGGGTGTGGCATGAGAGTAGACCAGGGTGTGGCATGAGAGTAGACCAGGGTGTGGCATGAAAGTAGACCAGGGTGTGGCATGAGAGTAGACCAGAGTGTGGCCTGAGGGTAGACCAGGGTGTGGCATGATATTAGACCAGATTTTGGCATGATAGTAGACCAGAGTGTGTCCTGAGAGTAGACCAGGGTGTGGCCTGAGAGTAGAACAGGGTGTGGCATGATAGTAGACCAGGGTGTGGCATGAGAGTAGACCAGGGTGTGGCATGTGAGTAGACCAGGGTGTGGCATGATAGTAGACCAGTGGTGTGAGTAGACCAGGGTGTGGCATGAGAGTAGACCAGGGTGTGGCATGAGAGTAGACCAGGGTGTGGCATGAGAGTAGACCAGGGTGTGGCATGAGAGTAGACCAGGGTGTGGCATGAGAGTAGACCAGGATGTGGCATGAGAGTAGACCAAGGTGTGGCCTGAGAGTAGAAGAAGGTGTGGCATGATAGACTACCAGGGTGTGGCATGATAGTAGACCAGGGTGTGGCATGAGAGTAGACCAGGGTGTGGCATGAGAGTAGACCAGGGTGTGGCATGAAAGTAGACCAGGGTGTGGCATGAGAGTAGACCAGAGTGTGGCCTGAGGGTAGACCAGGGTGTGGCATGATATTAGACCAGATTTTGGCATGATAGTAGACCAGAGTGTGTCCTGAGAGTAGACCAGGGTGTGGCCTGAGGGTAGACCAGAGTGTGGCATGATAGTAGACCAGGGTGTGGCATGATAGTAGACCAGGGTGTGGCATGAGAGTAGACCAGAGTGTGGCATGAGAGAGACCAGAGTATGGCATGAGAGTAGACCATTGTGTGGCCTGAGAGTAGACCAGGGTGTGGCCTGAGAGTAGACCAGAGTGTGGCCTGAGAGTAGACCAGGGTGTGGCATGATAGTAGACCAGAGTGTGGCATGAGAGTAGACCAGAGTGTGGCATGAGAGTAGACCAGGGTGTGGCCTGAGAGTAGATCAGGGTGTGGCCTGAGAGTAGACCAGAGTGTTGCCTGAGAGTAGACCAGGGTGTGGCCTGAGAGTAGACCAGGGTGTGGCCTGAGAGTAGACCAGAGTGTGGCCTGAGAGTAGACCAGGGTGTGGCATGATAGTAGACCAGAGTGTGGCATGAGAGTAGACCAGAGTGTGGCATGAGAGTAGACCAGGGTGTGGCCTGAGAGTTGACCAGGGTGTAGCCTGAGAGTAGACCAGAGTGTGGCCTGAGAGTAGACTAGGTTGTGGCATGATAGTAGACCAGAGTGTGGCCTGAGAGTAGACCAGAGTGTGGCATGTGAGTAGACCAGGGAGTGGCCTGAGAGTAGACCAGGGTGTGGCCTGAGAGTAGACCAGAGTGTGGCCTGAGAGTAGACCAGGGTGTGGCATGATATTAGACCAGATTTTGGCATGATAGTAGACCAGAGTGTGTCCTGAGAGTAGACCAGGGTGTGGCCTGAGGGTAGACCAGAGTGTGGCATGATAGTAGACCAGGGTGTGGCATGAGAGTAGACCAGAGTGTGGCATGAGAGTAGAGCAGAGTATGGCATGAGAGTAGACCAGGGTGTGGCCTGAGAGTAGACCAGGGTGTGGCCTGAGAGTTGACCAGAGTGTGGCCTGAGAGTAGACCAGGGTGTGGCATGATAGTAGACCAGAGTGTTGCATGAGAGTAGACCAGAGTGTGGCATGAGAGTAGACCAGGGTGTGGCCTGAGAGTAGATCAGGGTGTGGCCTGAGAGTAGACCAGGGTGTGGCCTGAGAGTTGACCAGGGTGTGGCCTGAGAGTAGACCAGAGTGTGGCCTGAGAGTAGACCAGGGTGTGGCATGATAGTAGACCAGAGGGTGGCCTGAGAGTAGACCAGAGTGTGGCATGTGAGTAGACCAGGGTGTGGCCTGAGAGTAGACCAGGGTGTGGACTGAGAGTAGACCAGAGTGTGGCCTGAGAGTAGACCAGGGTGTGGCATGATAGTAGACCAGAGTGTGGCATGAGAGTAGACCAGAGTGTGGCATGAGAGTAGACCAGGGTGTGGCCTGAGAGTAGACCAGGG
>WNGS01087740.1:56366-61793 GCA_020271785.1 Procambarus virginalis
GCCACACTGTGTTCTGATATATAATAATATCGACAGATAATTAATGCCAAGAATATAATGAATGAGATGTTTTCACGAGGCATGACAACATTAACGTTTCCTCGGATATCATGGTGATATCATGGTGATATTATGGTGAAATCATGGTGATATCATGGTGATATCATGGTAATATTATGGTGATATCATCGTGATATGTGTTTGTAGAAAAAATGCTTAATTCGCAATAAAGCTAACCATTTGAACTGCTCAGTGGAGCTTGGGAGGCGCTTCTTCCTGGTCGACGTTCAAGCCCCGACCGTCCAAGTAGTTGGGTTCCATTCCTTCCCTCCGTCCTTTCCCAAATCGTTATCCTCGTATCCTTACAAAGTGCCATGTAGTCGTAATGACTTAGCGCTTTTCACTGTTAATTACCAATTGTCAGTTAAAGACCAAAGTGATAGCTAAGTCAGAAACATAATTGATAATGACATTTATATTAGGTTCAGCAGCTGTTATGAAAACAGATATATATATATATATATATATATATATATATATATATATATATATATATATATATATATATATATATATATATATATATATATATATATTTCTTTCCTCGTCTGGAACAAAACTGATTTTTTCAATGCATGGAGAATAATAATATTTAATCTGTTACTCACCTTTGAAACGCTTGAATATGAATAATGAGATGAAGAACTATTGTCCCCAAAAAATTTAAATTTTAAATTTCAGAAAGGAGCTTATTCTCATTTATATTTAATTTATTAAATTAAAAAAAATTATATTTTTTGTTTAATTTTTAAGATTCTTCACGTGTAATTGTTTTTTTCTCAGACACGCAAACTTTAACTAAATCTCCTTCATACACAGGTTGTGAAATTTTTGTTTTGATAACCAATGTTGAAAATTTATCAGTATTATTGAGACAGTGATTTGCAGGAGGGGTAACCCGTCATCAGTACTACACTGACATAGTGACCTGCAGGAGGGGTAACCCGTCATCAGTACTACACTGTCTTAGTGACCTGCAGGAGGGGTAACCCGTCATCAGTACTACACTGTCTTAGTGACCTGCAGGAGGGGTAACCCGTCATCAGTACTACACTGACTTAGTGACCTGCAGGAGGGGTAACCCGTCATCAATACTACACTGTCATAGTGACCTGCAGGAGGGGTAACCCGTCATCAATACTACACTGACATAGTGACCTGCAGGAGGGGTAACCCGTCATCAATACTACACTGACATAGTGACCTGCAGGAGGGGTAACCCGTCATCAATACTACACTGTCATAGTGACCTGCAGGAGGGGTAACCAGTCATCAATACTACACTGTCATAGTGACCTGCAGGAGGGGTAACCAGTCATCAATACTACACTGACATAGTGACCTGCAGGAGGGGGTAACCAGTCATCAATACTACACTGACATAGTGACCTGCAGGAGGGGTAACCCTTCATCAATACTACACTGTCATAGTGACCTGCAGGAGGGGTAACCAGTCATCAATACTACACTGTCATAGTGACCTGCAGGAGGGGTAACCAGTCATCAATACTACACTGACATAGTGACCTGCAGGAGGGGTAACCAGTCATCAATACTACACTGTCATAGTGACCTGCAGGAGGGGTAACCAGTCATCAATACTACACTGTCATAGTGACCTGCAGGAGGGGTAACCAGTCATCAATACTACACTGACATAGTGACCTGCAGGAGGGGTAACCCTTCATCAATACTACACTGTCATAGTGACCTGCAGGAGGGGTAACCAGTCATCAATACTACACTGTCATAGTGACCTGCAGGAGGGGTAACCAGTCATCAATACTACACTGTCATAGTGACCTGCAGGAGGGGTAACCAGTCATCAACACTACACTGTCATAGTGACCTGCAGGAGGGGTAACCAGTCATCAACACTACACTGTCATAGTGACCTGCAGGAGGGGTAACCAGTCATCAACACTACACTGTCATAGTGACCTGCAGGAGGGGTAACCAGTCATCAACACTACACTGTCATAGTGACCTGCAGGAGGGGTAACCAGTCATCAACACTACACTGTCATAGTGACCTGCAGGAGGGATAACCAGGCATCAACACTACACTGTCATAGTGACCTGCAGGAGGGTAACCAGTCATCAACACTACACTGTCATAGTGACCTGCAGGAGGGGTAACCAGTCATCAACACTACACTGTCATAGTGACCTGCAGGAGGGGTAACCAGTCATCAACACTACACTGTCATAGTGACCTGCAGGAGGGGTAACCAGTCATCAACACTACACTGTCATAGTGACCTGCAGGAGGGATAACCAGGCATCAACACTACA
Source organism: Procambarus virginalis (assembly GCA_020271785.1). Lineage (NCBI taxonomy): Eukaryota > Metazoa > Arthropoda > Malacostraca > Decapoda > Cambaridae > Procambarus > Procambarus virginalis. Next base: position 58,722 of record WNGS01087740.1, read on the forward strand.
CTGTCATAGTGACCTGCAGGAGGGGTAACCAGTCATCAACACAACGCCCCCTGCACGAAGGGTCACCACTGCTCCGTGGCCCCAGCAGGGCGGCGAGGTAACATGTCAGGGCAACACTCACATGTACACTCCAGGGACCGGAAACCACTCATTGTGAGGTGTCTGACGCAATGGCCTGTATGAAGCCTGTATGACCTATATGAAGCCTGTATGAAGTGTATGACCTATATGAAGCCTGTATGAAGCCTGTATGACCTATATGAAGCCTGTATGAAGTGTATGACCTATATGAAGCCTGTATGAAGCCTGTATGACCTATATGAAGCCTGTATGAAGTGTATGACCTGTATGAGGTGTATGACCTGAATGAAGCCTACAAGTGACAATAAAACACAAAGCAGGACAGAAAGGTTTACAATGAAAAGCTCAATAGGAGCCTCGACAATGGTTCGAGCCTACTCACCGGGTACTTCCAAACTCACGCATTGGACCGTTTACCAACGACATGCACCATGGAGCGCCTGACAGCTGCGTGCACTTCGGATTCGTAGTCCCGTGGTTCCGGGTTCTATCCCCGGTGTAGGCGGAGACAAATGGACAAAAGTTTCTTTCACCCTAATGCTCACCTAGTAGTAAATAGTTACCTGGGAGTTAGACAGCTGCTACAGGCTGCTTCCTATGGATGTAACAGAAAGGAGGCCTGCACGAGGACCGGGCCGCGGGTACACTAAGCCCCGAAATCATCTAAAAAAAACTCAAGATAACCTGGGATTCACATGAAGCCTCGAGGGCCCCTGTGGCTTCCACTGAAACGAGCCAGATTTTCACACACTGACTGCAAGGACTCTGGCTTCGGTACAGTATTTTTACCCTCAGTACTTCTCTTCTTTGTGCATGTCTTGGTTCAGTGGGCCAAGGCATGTGATTGTGTGCAGGTTCGAATCCTCCTGATGGCTCCTACTGGTGTTCTCATTAATACGCTATGTTAATATGATTTCCTTGTGCATGTTTATAACAGTAATGCAAAATAAGAGAGAAGTGATTCATGAGAATTGCCCAAATACAGTAGCCATGTTCTACATTGTTTTACACCATAAAGTATCGGATTGTTGTATGATACTGGGTAATGAAACTGAGCTATGGTGATAACATATCAGTTAATCACGGAAGTTATACAAAGACTTGCAATAAAACTTGGCTTAAGATATAAATGAATAAAAAGGGAAGACACTGAGAGACAATAATCCTGCAGTAAAAACTGTGGAATTCTTTATAGTAATCTCCATAAAGGCCTGGGTAATAAAGATGTGGGTAATAGCGTTCTGGATAATAAAGGCCTGGGTAATAAAGTGTCTGAAGGAGACCAAGACAATGGACACTCACGCACCGGATCTCTTTCTCCTTCTACCAGGAAAGAAACACAATTTAAAAATCCTCAGAAATTTGAATATTTAATCCGACGAAGGACAGAGATTAATGAAATCTTTCACATAGATATATTCGTTAAATGAAACAATTCGTTACTGGATATTGAAACTAGTTATTTTATGAGCATTATATCAGTTCTGCCACTGGGGAAAAACGCAGATATGTCATTGACAAAAATGGAAACTATTCACATTGGCTCCGCATTCAACTGGGCTGTGAATTGATTAATGCCGCTTCCGGAGGAGGTAATTCCCTCAATACCGTTTATGTTTGTGAAGAGACTTAGAGCCGCAGTTCCCTTATCCACCCGATACTGCGGCTTAACTCAACCATAACTTGTCTGACAGCTGCATCCTACCTCAACCGTAACTTGGCTGACAACTGCATCCTACCTCAACCGTAACTTGGCTGACAACTGCATCCTACCTCAACCGTAACTTGGCTGACAACTGCATCCTACCTCAACCATAACTTGGCTGACAACTGCATCCTACCTCAACCATAACTTGGCTGACAACTGCATCCTACCTCAACCATAACTTGGCTGACAACTGCATCCAACCTCAACCGTAACTTGGCTGACAACTGCATCCTACCTCAACCGTAACTTGACTGACAACTGCATCCTACCTCAACCGTAACTTGGCTGACAACTGCATCCTACCTCAACCATAACTTGGCTGACAACTGCATCCTACCTCAACCATAACTTGGCTGACAACTGCATCCTACCTCAACCATAACTTGGCTGACAACTGCATCGTAGCTCCACCTCGTACTAAGTTATGGTAAGACATAACTCTGTGAGTAATACCTCACACTACTGAAGTAACTACAAAGTACTGAGGTAAACTACAAAATACTGATGTAAACTACAAAGTACTGAAGTAAACTACAAATTACTGAGTAAACTACAGAGTACTGAAGTAAACTACAAAGTACTGAAGTAAACTACAAAGTACTGAAGTAAAACTACTGAAGTAAACTACATACTGATGTAAACTACAAAGTACTGAAGTAAACTACAAATTACTGAAGTAAACTACAGAGTACTGAAGTAAACTACAAAGTACTGAAGTAAACTACAAAGTACTGAAGTAAACTACAAAGTACTGAAGTAAACTACAAAGTACTGAAGTAAACTACAAAGTACAGAAGTAAACTACAAAGTACTGAAGTAAACTACAAAGTTCTGAAGTAAACTACAAAGTACTGAAGTAAACTGCAAAGTACTGAAGTAAACTACAAAGTACTGAAGTAAACTACAAAGTAATGAAGTAAACTGCAAAGTACTGAAGTAACTACACTCTACTGAAGTAAACTACACACTACTGAAGTAAACTACACACTACTGAAGTAAACTACACACTATTGAAGTAAACTACACACTATGAAGTAAACTACACACTACTGAAGTAAACTACACACTACTGAAGTAAACTACACACTATTGAAGTAAACTACACACTACTGAAGTAAACTACACACTACTGAAGTAAACTACACTCTACTGAACTAAACTACACACTACTGAAGTAAACTACACACTATTGAAGTAAGTACCACTACTGAAGTAAACTACACTCTACTGAAGTAAACTACACTACTGAAGTAAACTACAAAGTACTGAGGTAAACTACAAAT
>WNGS01087746.1:0-13788 GCA_020271785.1 Procambarus virginalis
TCTCACTGTTTTGTGAGACCAAACTCACACCCCAGGAAGTGACTGCGAACCCATACTCCCAGGAGCAACGCAACTGTAATTTACAGGGACGGCCTTAAACCACTTGACCAATCACGACCGGGAAACATAAGGAAGTGATAGCCGAGGCTATATGAACCCACTTCCCCGCCAGCACTCGGATGGTAATCTTGGGCATAGCATTTTATCAAACACTCATTTTTTGGGGCAACACTGAGGAACACAAATGGCAAACATCCAGTTTGCATTGCTCCTGGGAGTATGGTTCGAGTCCACTTCTGGGGGTGTGAGTTTTCAGTTGTATCTAGTCTTGGGGGACCATTCAGGCTTGGTTTGCAATTTGTGTTCCTCACGTGCTTGCCCCCCAAAAATGAGGTGATTTGATAAAATGCTATGCCCAAGATTACCATCCGAGTGCCGCGGGGAAGTGGTTCATATGGCCTCGGCTATCACTTCCTTATGTCCCGGTCGTGAAGGTTAAGTGGTTAAGGCGTCCCTGTACATACCAGTTGCGTTGCTCCTGGGAGTATGGGTTCGAGTCACTTCTGGGGTGTGAGTTTTCAGATATATGTAATGTATATGTATACATATATATATATATATATAATATATATATTATATAATATATATATATATATATATATATAGATATATATATATGTCGTACCAAGTAGGCCAAAATGCACTTCTCAGCCTACAATGGCAAGGCCCGATTTGTCCTAATAAGCCATGTTTTCATGAATTAATGTTTTTTTCGACTACCTAACCTACCTAACCTAACCTACTTTTTTCGGCTACCTAAACTTAACGTAACCAAATAAAGATAGAGTTAGGTAGGGTTGGTTATGATTCGGTCATTAATTACGTTAACTTTTAACTCAATAAAAAATCTGACCTCATACATAATGGCACAATGGGTAGCTTATCATTTCATAGAGAAAAAAAACTAGAGAAAACTATATTAATTCAGGAAAACTTGGATATAAGGCAAATCTGGGCTTGCATAGTAGATGGAGAAGTGTGTTTCTGGCCTTAGCTAGGGTAACGACATATTTATATATATTATATATATATATTATATATATATATAACGTATATATACCTATATATTATATATATACTATTATATATATAATATATATATGCAGAATAACCACAGTGAAAAATAGAAAATGCTTATACGGTTTTCGGCTAATTCCCTTCCATCAGAGCACAAAGTAAGATATGCACTTATGTGCATATATTGAGAAAAATTATTTACGATGTATGCTAATAATATGCCAAATAGTAGTCCCTGTGTAGGCTAATATAATAGTGCACCAGTATTGTACGTGTATGCTAATAATATGGCAAATACTACAATAAGTGCATATAACGAGAATCAATAAGAGCGAATAAAACATCACCTTTTTTGCACTCTCGAACACCACGTCAGTGAGAAGAGGTGAGGACATCGTGCGCAGTGTGTAGTTACCTGGAAATTGAGTGTTTATATACTACTACTACTAATAATACTATAAAAAAATATATCAGAGATTGTCTGGAGCGTGTGTGTGGGAATACTCAGCACCCAGGTTCGAACCCGCATCACGGCTCCTATGGATTTTTTAAATAGATAAAATATAATTCATTGTGCGGAGGACAGGAAGCCAGAGAGTATTGATACACGTTAGATTATATCAAGGTCCCATATTATATAATGTATATCAAATATATGTGAGATATATTTATATATAAGTGAGAGAAGTACGTATATGTGTGTGTTGGGGGGCAAAGACAGAGAGAGAGATCTGTTAAAGTGCTGGATGTATGAGACTCACCTTCCAGTGCCATGTCAACATTGAGGTAAGTCCACAGCTCTGTCAGACAGCTGTTTAGCGAACTGTTGCGTCCACCTCCGTTGAGCCCACCGCCATGTACTTCCTCGGCGCCCCACCCGCAGAACACCAGGGACCGTCTGGGCCGCCAACCTGTGAGGTCATCAGTCATCAGTAGGGCTCATCTTCCCTGTGTAACAGTTTAGCTGCTTATATAAGAAGCTTGTACATCTTGCATTGAATGTATTGTACTGTATCATGGGTAATCTAGTTTCTGCAGTCAGTGTAATTTCTACCTGGAAAGCTGGGAAGGGTCATCCCTAGGGATTAGCGGGGATTGCATGCAAGAGTGTCACATCCTTCCTCTCAGTAATTCATTAATTAGAGAAATCCCTGTTACAATTCAATACAGTACTGATTTACATAATAAACCTGCTAAGGGCCTTGTAATACATAATAATTTTGAGTAAAAGTCAACCACTCTTACTTGTAATTTTTTAGATATATACAAAGTTGTTACATTTCTGTGTACAGCCCCACTAGTACGCGTAGCGGTTTCGGGCAGGTCCCTTGAATACGATCCCTGCCGCGAAGAATCTTTTTTGTCATCAAGTACACATTTTACTGTTGCGTTAAACAGAGGCTACAGTTAAGGAATTGCGCCGCCCAGTAAATCCTCCCCGGCCAGTACGAACCCATGACATAGCGCTCGCGAACGCCAGGCGGTGTCTTACCACTACCCACGGAGACTGCCAATCGCCACTGACTCATATAAGAATATGAGTCTCAGCATGATAACTAGTTTGTCCCTGTTAGAGACGCTTGAGGCCTCTGCAGTGGTAAATTGCTATCTACCACCTTGTTTAACAATTCATTTAATTAGAGAAATTCATGTCATTATGCAATATTGTATTTAATAATTGATCTGGTTCAAGTACCTATGTAATTAACATCATTTTGAATAAGAATCCAGTCACCTAAAGTGACCAAGTGCATATGTTTAGCTTTGTTAATTATCTTTAAATTAGTTTGGCACCAAGGTCAGCGTCACAGGTTTTGAGGACAGCTGAGATCTGTGTGATTTTGGACGGCAATAATTAGGGATCCACATTCTTAATTTATGTTGCGACTGACTGTTCCTTTTCCGAAGTCAATTACCGTAGTTACAGAAACTCTCAGGACTGGTGGTGGCAGTGTTTAAGGTCTCTTTAGTGAGTTTGTAGCTGATAGGTATAGTATCCTTGTTTTGTGGCACCTTGGTGATGAACCACCAAGGTTACAAGGCATCACTGGACTGAGGTTACAGTAAGGAATAAACGGTGAACAAAAGAACCGTTAAATAATGACCAGTTAAAAACCAGCTAAGAGAGATTTAAGGCTGGTACCCATTATACCTGGTCCATGCTGGTACAACCTCTTACACACAACGTCACATTTCATCGTATACATTACCTAAGGTCTAAAACTATATCGTACTAGAAAATGGTAGCGACTTGTGAAGTTGACACACTGTCCCGTTTTCCGTTTTGGGTCCTCTGGTAGGTTAGGATAAGGGCACTTTAGTACGACAGTTTCTTGATGTTGGGAAACCTTAGGAGGACGGTATGGGTTGTGTGTATATCTGACCATTATACAACCTCTGTTAGCACAACTATTCACACACCCGATGACACATTGCAACTGAATGTGAAGAGAGAAAGAAGAAAGACAAAAGAAGAGATAGAAAGAATCTTATCAAAAAATTATGTTTCATATTAAACAAATTCAATTAAAACTAAACTAGAAGATTCTTTACTCTAGAAGATCTAAGTAAACTAGGGATAAAAGATGTGATAAAATGGTAATTAGAGTACATATTTTTCTAGCATTCAGCCTGTGACAAGCCATTTTAGAAGCACAGATGATGTGCTGATTCTTGGTTGGCGATGAATGGCTTATGCCCAACCACTTGGTCTGGACGGTAGAGCGACGGTCTCGCTTCATGCAGGTCGGCGTTCAATCCCCGACCGTCCAATTAGTTGGGCAGCATTCCTTTCCCCTGTCCCATCCCAAATCCTTATCCTGACCTTTTCCCAGTGCTATATAGTCACAATGGGTTGGTGCTTTCCCCTCATAGTTTCCATCCCGTGTCAAGTGTATTCATCAAGAACATCTAAATCATCTTGTTTCTCGCTGTATGGCACAAACAGCTTGTTAAGACTCCGAGGTCCGCCTTAAGACCTGGGTATTATCTTGGCACACATACAAACTTACTGGTGTGGCCACGTCTGTGGTAGAAAATTGTAATATATTAAAAAAAAGCTTACTGGTCACCTAAACAAAGTTCTTTAAGAATTATTTCAAGTATTTTCACCCCCACTGGCACTCCCAGAGAACTTCTTTAGATTATCGCCAATTCAAACACACGCATTAAAAAAAAAAAGATTCGCCATGCTTGCCCATGACTAATGACTGAGCATCCCAAAAAGGAGACCTAGTCGAGGACTGGGCCGCGGGGACGCTAAGCCCCGAAATCATCTCAAGATAACCTCAAGAAGCTCCATAGGATGCAACCCATAACAGCTGTCTGCATCATGAGCATTTATTTGATGCTAGGTGAACAGAGGAATTAGGTGGTAGGAAACTTCCACAAACATCTCTCTCTAATGTGGGAATCGAACCAAGAATGTTCGTTAACCGGTTGCGCTGACAACTGGTCGTTATTGAGAAGTGTTTCGCTAACATGTGACCATAAGATTGAAAATGGAAAATAGGATTGAATTCAGTCTTCACATTTTACACAATTAACAAAAAAAATCATCTTTTCTGTCATTTGCAACCACCATTTGTTTACTGGGTGAAAAGGCAGATGAAGATCAAGCACGCAATACAGTTTACAAATAACACAAATGTATAACATCGTGTTGAATGTCACTGACCCGTTTCGTTACATAGATGGACGAAGACCCGTGACAGTTCGAGCATGGCGGCCGTGCCGGAGTTGGGGTCCAGGCCACCGAAGAGCCAAGCATCCAGGTGGTTGCCGAGAATAACGTATCTGTCTAAAAGCGAAGTATTTAAACGGAACTACAACAATTGAAATGCTTCTGTGCCATGGATGCAAACTTCTCATAATAAATATTGAGATTTATAGCAACACTTAATGTCAACATCTCTGGTTCGATTTATATTGACGCATACCCCCACTAACCGGGTTCTTCGTGGCCTGTGATGACTCCCACAACATTGTAAGTGGTAGTTTGAGTGTTGTTGTTGTTCACATCCACGTTGACTTTCCAGCCTGGGTGTGCGAGGCCAGGTCCAGTGCGGTAAGTAATGTTCAGATTACCCTGCCAGCTCGCTGGAGCAACAGCACCTCCCATACGGCTGCAATCACATAAATTGAAAAGGTTATAGGCCTGTGAAGACCAGGGACCAGATTCACGAAGCAGTTACGCAAGCACTTACGAACCTGTACATCTTTCTTCAATCTTTGACGATTTTGGTTACATTTATTAACCAATTTACAAGCATGAAAACATCCCAATCAACTGCTGTTATTGTTATAAACAGACTCCTGGTGCTTCGGAGCTCATTAACTGTTCAATGTATTCTTAACAAAGCCGCCAAAGATTGAAAAAAATGTACAGGTTCGTAACTGCTTTGTGAATCTGGCCCGAGGCTAATGGAATTGCTGCTAACATTCAGATATTTCCTGTTCGCCATCTAACACGATTGACAGGAAGTCTGCAAAGTCTGAATACAATCTAACTAATAATCTAAGCATTTGTACACTACAGGGTTTTTCTATTGATAATCCATGAAGGATAACTTAATAATTAATATCTAGTTCCCCTTCCCCAAGGTCGAATTACTGACCCCACCCAGGATGCAACCCCACAACAAGCTGACTAACTCCTGAGTACCTACTTACTGCTAGGTAAACAGAGAAATAGAAAATTCCAGTGATAGGAAAAAAAATGATAGAAAATGCGCCCAACCATTTCTGTCCTGTCTGGGATTCGAACCCGGAATTCTTGATTGCATGTCGAGAACGAACCTGACTATACTAGTGGGACGCTATATGAGGAAGATTAAGACAGAGGAAGATAACAAGATGACCTGAACAAACAAAGAATTTGGCAACAAATGGCTACCAAAAGTTTAACTCAAATAAGTGCAAAATAGGTGTAGGGATCAGGAGATCAAACACAATGTATCAAATAACTGAAATTCTTCACGAATCAGGTAGAGCGAAAGATTTGGAAGTTGATATCACACACAAACCGTTTCTTGAAGACCACATCAAAATGCTGTAGTCATCAACAGCATATTCTGCTGTAACGTAACCAACCTTCACAATTGGTAACGTAAATATCTTCAGAAATTTGTGTTCCTTATATATAACATATATTAGCAGTCGTAGTGGTAAAACACTCACCCGGCGCTTCGCGAGCGCTTTGGCCTAGGTTCGTATCCTGGCCAGGGAGGATTTACTGGGCGCCAATCCTTAACTGTAGCCTCTGTTCACCCAACAGTAAAATGGGTACCTGGTGGTTAAACGATTCAGGTGGTCATATTCTGGGGAACATAGGATTAAGGACCTGCCCGAAACGTTATGCGTGCTAGTGGCTGTACAAGAATGTAAGAACTATCGTATATAAAAATAATTAAAAAACAAATATGACAGGCCAATATTGGAATGTGTGGCTCCAGCGAGGGGGGTCCATATCTAGTCAAACAGAAGGCAAAGTTTGAGAAAGTTCAGAAGTATGCTACCAGATTAGTTCTAGAACTGATAGGTACGAGTTACAGGGAAATGCTACAGGAATTAAACCTTGCTTACCTGGAAGACAGAAGAGGATGACATTATTTAGCAAATGTGAACACGAACAAGCGAACACACATGAAAACTTAGTACTCAAATGAGCCACAGAGACATTAGAAAACATTTGTTTCCATGCCATACAAATGAACAAATAGAATGAACTATAAAGTGAGGAGGGAGAGGAGGATTCCATACAGTTTCAAATGTAGATACAGCCCATCCTCCTAAAATTTGATTATTTATACTAACTCTTGATCCAAAGTACCAATATATTGTCTGACCACCAAAACGTTTACATTTCGTAATTTTAATTTTATAGGGTTCAAGAAAAAATTAAGCTAACATCAAACTTAACATTCCTAGGCCTACTATAGCACATATGTACTATATTAGACCTAAGATAGCATGTATTAAGCCTAGGATTGCTAGGGCAGGTTAAGGTATGTTTTTGGGTCCATTTTTATATTTAAGACAATGTCGTTTGGGTTAATTCAAAACATAAAAAGTAAACAGTTTGGTGGTCCATCACTACATGCTGGTACTTTGGATCAAATACTATTCAATACTGTAAGTATTATCATTTTAGGATGATTGACTTGTGTAAGTGAGATAGAGCACAATGAGCTCAGGAATCTAAATAACACTTGATTAATAGTCGAGAACCTGGACCAAAGAGCCGAATACCAGCCCCCTTCAATCACAGTTGACTATACGGGGCTGGAATTAGCGAAGAGATGTCAGTAGAATTGCCTGGTAAGAAACGTTCCCAGGCCTGCTCCTTGTACAGTTGGCGCCAAAATAAGGCGATCAGTGGAGGCTCACCCCTGATTGGTTAGTTGCAAGCCAATAGCAGGCGGCGTTTTTCCAGTTGATTTTGGACGAAAATCAAGAACGTTGCTGATTGTGGCTGCTTTTCATTTTAATACAACTATATAAAATAAAAACCTAATTTCTAAAATTTTGTTTTAAAGTAGTTTTCCATGTAAAATTTTAATATTTAGGAAACTGAAGTGTATTAAATACTCCTCTTGAGCGTTTAAACTTGTAAAGAAATGAGAATTCTAATGTGCATATCTCTTCCAATGACAAACATTCCTGAAAATATTAATACAATGTACATTTGTAGTGTTTGTTAATTAATAAAATAGAACAGTCAATGTTTGGTCTTGTAATAGCTCTAAGTATTGGCCAATTATACAAATTATGCTCAACTGACAGTGATTAAACCAATTTGCTGCAGTTTACCATTATTATTTGGGCGAGATAAGTCTGTGTAAACTGTACCTTAGTATCTGCCAAGCATCGTCGTAGCTAATGCTTTGTGCTGGAATCTTTGGCAAGGATGCTTCTTCCTCTGGAATACGGAACGCACTTTCTGGGAAGATAATAGCAAGGTATTAATTACTTCAGTCCGTCCTCCTGCTGTTTCCCAATGTCAAGAAACTGTCGTACTAAAGTGCCCTTATCCTAACCTACCAGAGGACCCAAAACAGAAAACAGGACAGTACGTAAATTTTGCGACCCGCTACCATTTTCTAGTACGACAGGTTTTGGCCTAAGGTAAACTATACGTCAAAACACGACGTTATATTAGCAGGACGGGCTGAACACTTAACTAACTGCTAACATCAACAAACAAAAATGTCAACTTTAGTGGGCAAAGTTACGAGGCTTGGTAATTTTTCATAAATTTCCAAAGCAATTACAATAATTTGAAAACTTGAGTCATTATTGTAACTAACACTTCAGAAAAACCATGTTTGCAATTGCGGCAAATCGATCAGAACAAATAAGTTTTTTTTCCTTTTCAATATTATTTCTAGGAAATGCTTGGCTGTAAACCTAAGTTCTTATACTGGTCTCATCAACTTATCTGAATCAGTACTGCTTTATTAGCAACACATCAATAAAGATGAGTGTGAACAGAAAGTGAACATATCAAAAGTAATCAGAACACCCTCTGTCAATCACATGACTAAAGTATTTTTTTTTTGGAACAATAGTGGAATATATATAAATACTGGGACAAAGTGTTAAGTAAAGTTAACCTGTAGATAGTAGCCTAGCTCAATTGAAGTATAAAGGGGTGCTCATGTCAATTGATGTATAAGGCAGTGCACACGTTAATTAAAATTTGTCATTATAGAATTGAGAATTGAACTCTGATCATAAATGCCTATAACTTCAAAGATTTAACATTATTACATAAGAAATAGATAAGCCTTAATAAAATTAATAATAAAATGTTATTTAAAAGATTATCATAAAACTTTAAATACTATTATTAAAAACCACTTTACAAAATCAGGACTTTATATTTAAATAATTGAAATTTCAATTTGAAATTCTCTACATTATATCCAATTAAATATATGGAACTTTGTAAACAAAAGAAAATTAAACATAGTTTTAGAATTGCCCAAGTGTTCAGTTCAAGTTTTATCATCAAAATAACTGTAAAATCTAAATATAGAATTCGCTTTAGCTTAAATTAGTAATTGACTTGAGTTCGGATTTATAAAAATTATTAATTTAGAGGTCAGAGATGTTGTTTAACATATTCACTATTTTCTCAGGTTCACGAGGTCCTGCGAACTTGAAAACCAAAATGATGAAACAATCAAGGCAACTGACCTATGGCAGGATAAAATGGAGTAAGAGGGTCGCCATCCCCCAGTTTAACAGTACCAAATGGGGAAGCAGATGGGGGCATGTAGGAGGAGTGTGGGTAGACGAAGTCTGGGCCTGCAGGAGCATAGTCTGCTGGATCACTGTACATTACCACTCCAAGGGCTCCACGCTTCTCTGCCGTTCGTACCTGATAATGATTTATTTTGTATTTATTTATTTATATATACAAGAATTCTTATATTCTTGTACAGCCACTAATACATGTAGTGTTTTGGGCAAGTCCTTAATCCTGATATTCACCGGAATATAACCCCACCATATCGTTTAGCAACCAAGTACCCATTTTACTGTTGGGTTAAACAGAGGCTACAGTTAAGGATTTGTGCCCAGTAAATCCTTCCCGGCCAGGATATGAACCCAGGACAAAGCGTTTGCAAACCACCCGGAAAGCATCATGCCACTACGCCATGGGGACTAATCATGTATATGATCATGTTTATACATGCATACAAAATGGTTTACAAACAGTTTACAAACAGTATGTTGTTAGCCACAGCTCCATCTATTTCTAGATAGAGCTAGTGTATATACTATGCCTAAAGCCACTAATACGCACAGCATTTCGGGCAAGAAGTGGGAAAAATACTTAAAAACTAAAACTTAAAACTAATTGAGATTAAAAGCATGATTTGAGCTTAAATAGGTAGGGGGGGGGGGTGTGACAGTAAATGTCATTACCTAATACACAAGGAAGAGAACTTCCTAATTGCAGTACCTTTTTATACAAATATATTTTGTCTTTTGTTAAAGCTCTTTTACACGAGATTTTGCACATAAAAGAATATTTTACTTTCAAACTCATGATGTCAATCATATAATATTGAAAAGTCATTTGTTGAGCAATACTGGAAAGAATTCACACATTAACACTTACAATCGACCCCTTATGTGTAATTATTTTATTAGAGACCCCCATACCCATCTTGTAAGCAGAAGAAGGGAAGGGAACTATGAGAAAGCGCCAAGCCATTATGCCTATATAGCACTGGGAAGGGGGGTCAGGATAAGGATTTGGGATTTGAAAGGAATAGTGGCCAACACTTGAGGACGGTCGAGGAATGAACGCCTACCTGAATGAAGCGAAACCGTCGCTCTACCGTCCAGCAGTCAGCCTCCACCACATCGCTTCCTAATGCATTTCATTTGTCAACCACTCTGACACTAAAAAGTTCTTTCTAATATCTCTGTGGCTCATTTGGGCACTCAGTTTCCACCTGTGTCCCCTAGTGCGTGTGCCCCTTGTGTTAAACAGCCTGTCTTTATCAACCCTGTCGATTCCCCTGAGAATCTTGAATGTGGTGATCATGTCCCCCCTAACTCTTCTGTCTTCCAACGAAGTGAGGTTTAATTCCTGCAGTCTCTCCTCGTAGCTCATACCTCTCAGCTCAGGTACTAGTCTGGTGGCAAACCTTTGAACCTTTTCCAGTTTAGTCTTATGCTTGACTAGATAGGGACTCCATGCTGGAGCCGCATACTCCAGGATTGGTCTGACATATGTGGTATATAATGTTCTGAAAGATTCCTAACACAAGTTTCTAAAGGCCGTTCTTATGTTAGCCAACCTGGCATATGCTGCTGATGTTATCCTCTTGATATGAGCTTCAGGGGACAGGTCTGGCGTGATATCAACCCCCAGGTCTTTCTCTCTCTCTGACTCTTGAAGTATTTCATCTCCCAAATGATACCTTGTATCTGGTCTCCTGCTTCCTACCCCTATCTTCATTACATTACATTTGCTTGGGTTAAACTCTAACAGTCATTTGTTCGACCATTCCTGCAGCTTGTCCAGGTCTTCTTGAAGTCTCAAGCTGTCCTCCTCTGTCTTAATCCTTCTCATAATTTTGGCGTCGTCAGCAAACATTGAGAGGAATGAGTCTATACCCTCTGGGAGATCATTTACGTATATCAGAAACAGGATAGGTCCAAGTACAGAGCCCTGTGGGACTCCACTGGTGACTTCACGCCAGTCTGAGGTCTCACCCCTCACTGTAACTCTCTGCTTCCTATTGCTTAGGTACTCCCTTATCCACTGGAGCGCCCTACCTGTTACTCCTGCCTGTTTCTCCAGCTTATGCATCAACCTTTTATGGGGTACTGTGTCAAAGGCTTTCCGACAGTCCAAAAAAATGCAGTCCGCCCACCCTTCTCTTTCTTGCTTAATTTTTGTCACCTGATCGTAGAATTCTATCAAGCCTGTAAGGCAAGATTTACCCTCCCTGAACCCATGTTGATGGGTTGTCACGAAGTCTCTTCTCTCCAGATGTGTTACTAGGTTTTTTCTCACAATCTTCTCCATCACCTTGCATGGTATACAAGTTAAGGACACTGGCCTGTAGTTCAGTGCCTCTTGTCTGTCACCCTTTTTGTATATTGGTACTACATTAGCAGTCTTCCATATTTCTGGTAGGTCCCCCGTTTCCAGTGACTTACTATACACTATGGAGAGTGGTAAGCAAAGTGCTCCTGCACACTCTTTCAATACCCATGGCGAGATTCCATCCGGCCCAACAGCTTTTCTCACATCCAGCTCCAATAGGTGCTTTTTGACCTCATCTCTTGTAATTTCGAACCTATCCAAGGTCACCTGGTTTGCTGCCACCTCTCCCAGCGCCGTGATATCTCCCTGTTCTATTGTAAAGACCTCCTGGAACCTTTTGTTGAGTTCTTCACACACCTCTTTGTCATTCTCTGTGTACCTGTCCTCGCCCACCCTAAGTTTAATCACCTGTTCCTTCACTGTTGTCTTCCTCCTGATGTGTGTGTGGTGTGTGTGTTGTGTGTGTGTGTGTTGTGTGGGTGTTGTGTGTGTGTGTGTGTGTGTGGTGTGTGTGCTGTGGTGTGTGATGGTGTGTGTGTGTGTGTGTGCGTGGTGTACTCACCTAATTGTACTCACCTAGTTGTGCTTGCGGGGGTTGAGCTTTGGCTCTTTGGTCCCGCCTCTCAACTGTCAATCAACTGGTGTACAGATTCCTGAGCCTACTGGCTCTATCAAATCTACATTTGAAACTGTGTATGGAGTCAGCCTCCACCACATCACTTCCTAGTGCATTCCAATTTACTAATACTCTACGACACTGAAAAAGTTCTTTCTAATGTCTCTGTGGCTCATTTGGGTACTCAGCTTCCACCTGTGTCCCCTTGTTCGCGCCCCTCCAGTGTTGAATTTGTTTACCCGGTCAATTCCCCTGAGGATTTTGTAGGTTGTGATCATGTCCCCCCTTACTCTTCTGTCTTCCAGTGTCAGTTGCATTTCCCGCAGCCTTTCCTCATAACTCATGCCTCTTAGTTCTGGGACTAGTCTAGTAGCATACCTTTGGCTTTTTCCAGCTTCGTCTGTGCTTGACAAGGTACGGGCTCCATGCTGGGGCCGCGTACTCCAGGATTGGTCTTACATATGTGGTGTACAAGATTCTGAATGATTCCTTACACAGGTTCCTGAACGCCGTTCTGATGTTAGTCAGCCTCGCATATGCCGCAGACGTTATTCTCTTTATGTGGGCTTCAGGAGACAGTTTGGTGTGATATCAACTCCTAGATCTTTCTCTCTGTCTGTTTCTTTAAGTACTTCATCACCTATCTGTATCCTGTGTCTGGCCTCCTGTTTCCACTGCCTAGTTTCATTACTTTGCATTTACTTGGGTTGAACTTCAACAGCCATTTGTTGGACCATTCACTCAGTCTATCTAGGTCATCTTGTAGCCACCTACTATCATCCTCTGTTTCAATCTCCTCATAATTTTTGCATCGTCGGCAAACATTGAGAGGAACGAATCTATACCCTCTGGGAGATCATTTACATATACCAGAAACAGTATAGGTCCAGGACTGACCCCTGCGGGACTCCACTTGTAACGTCTCGCCATCTGAGACTTCACCACTCACAGACTCGTTGTCTCCTGTTGCTTAGGTACTCCTCTATCCCCGGAGTACCTTCCCTTTCACTCCAGCCTGCATCTCCAACTTTCGCACTAGCCTCTTGTGTGGCACTGTATCAAAGGCTTTCTGACAATCCAAAAATGCAGTCTGCCCACCCTTCTCTTTCTTGCCTTATTTTTGTTGCCTGATCGTAGAATTCAAGTACCCTGTGAGGCAGAACCTGCCATCCCTGATCCCAGGTTGATGCTGTGTTACAAAGTTCCTTCGCTCCACTAGTTTTTTTTCGCACAATCTTCTCCATCAGCTTGCATGGTATGCAGGGTAGGGCACTGGCTGTAGTTCAGTGCCTCCTGTCTATCCCCTTTCTTATATATCGGAACTACGTTGAGCTGCTTTCCAAATATCTGGCAGTTCCCCGTGTGCCAGTGATTTGTTATACACTATGGAGAGTGTGTAGCACAGTTCTCTTGCTCCTTCCTTTAGAACCCATGGGGAGATTCCATCTGGGCCTATAGCCTTTGCCACATCCAACTCTAGTAAACACTTCCTTATTTCCCCGCTGGTAATCTCAAGTCTTCC
>WNGS01087757.1:0-10060 GCA_020271785.1 Procambarus virginalis
CCTTCCTCACCTGTCGCTTGTCCTCTGGCCTCCTATCGGAACAAATGATCGCGCCCAGTCACCCGGCATGTTCTCTTCGGCGTGACTGGATCCGCTCACATCATCTTCCCTCACGTCTCGTCCCGACGTCACCGCGCATACCGGAAATGCCACTCTCGCAATTTCCAATTCGCCACTGCTGGCGCCCGTCCTGCTGCTCTGTCGATAGGGTTCTATACACTCCTCACTTTTAATCAAATTCGGGAGAACACATCCCCCACAGGAGTCGTTCCCTAGGATCACCTGAGCTTCCATCCTGGGCAGTAGAGCACAGACCCCTACTACAAGAGTCTGACAACCATAGTCTGAATTAAGAGTCACCTTATGAAGGGGCATCCTCACTTGTCCCCCCAACGTCCTTATCAGGGCTTCCCCTGTACTGGAACGTCTGTAGTCCTTGGGGAAGAGGGATTCACTAACAAGGGTGAAGTCGGATCCAGTGTCCCTCAGCATCCTCGCTGGCACAGGATCAGCTCCTCTTATCTTCACCGTCCCCTCACACACAAAGGGGTGAATCCTCTTCTCCCTTATCACTGGCATATCACCTGAATTATCGTTGGCTTCTTCGCTTCCTATCCTCGCGAAAGCCACGTTTCCACCGTGCCTGGGGCGACCGCACTCCCTTGCGAAGTGTCCTCGTCCCCCACAGTTGTAACACCGACCACCTCTCCTGGGCGACCCTCTACTAGTCACCCTGGTAGCACCAGCGGTAGAGGTTCCCTGGGTCCTCCTAGGACTCCCCGTCGTCGGTTCCCGGACAGCAGCACTCGCTCCCGAGCTAGGTCCACTGCTCACAGCTTGGGGCTTCCTACCCGCGTCCCTTGAGCTCTTGAACCGCCGTTACCTCATCAGGCACACTACTCTTGGGAGAGCCCCCACTCGTCCTCGCTCCTCCTGAACTCCTAAAGTTCCCTCCCGACCTGGGGTAAGGCGAGTGTCTGGGCGGCCCCTCCCTCCTGAGATGCAGTGCCTCCTCCAGCATGTCGGCTCGGTCCGCTGCAGCCTTTAGGTCCTTAATACCTGCTTCTCTCACCCTTACTCGCAACTCTGGATGGAGCACTGACATAAACTTCTCCATCACTATCAGTCGTTTGATGTCATCCGCCGACTCCGCTTCTTCCGCCTTCAACCACCGTAGGAACTTCCGTTCCATATCCCTGGCGGTCTCGGCGTAAGACTTTCCCGACGCTCTTGTACACTCTCTGAACCGCTTCCGGTACATCTCCGGAGTCAGCCTGAATGAGTGGAGCACCGCATTCTTAATTGCGCCGTAATTAGCACACTCTTCTAGGTCCAGCATGTTGTAGGCTTCCCGGGCCTCACCAGTCAACCTGCCCTGGACCAGAGCAGCCCAATCATCTTCTGGCCACTCCTTCAGAGTTGCTATCCGTTCAAAGTGTTCGAAGAACGCCTCAGCTTCTTGTGGTTCGAACGTAGGTAAGTCACGTTCCCTTACCTTGAAGTCATCCCGCCGTGCAGGTAGAGCGGGCAGACCACGCTCAATGCGACACAATTCGACTTCTTTCTTTGCCTTTATCTCCTCCAGTCGCAGTCGTCTCTCTCCCTCTTCTCGCTGCAGCCGTGCTTCTCGCTCACGCTCCTCTCGCTGCATTTGCGCTTCTCTTTCCTCTCGCCTCAGCTGGGCTTCCAGTTGCATCTTCATTATTTCCAGTTGCAGGCTCCTCTTACTACAGCTGGACCTTCCACTGCTCCCATGTTCACTGTGAATTCCCTCCACACTGGTAGGCGCTTGGGGTGGCTCTAGTCGGGACGGTTCACCTTGCGACGGCTCTTCTCGGGACGGATCTCCTTGAGATGGCTCCTCTCCCGTCGCCTCCTCTCGAGCTGTGAGCTGTGCCATGATCTCTATCCTTCGCTCTGCAACCTTAGTCGTCCTCAACCTGATCCCAAAGTGGTTTGCCACTTGTTGGAGCTGGGCCTTGGTACACTCTTCCAAAATTCTCTCGTCCCTTGTGTCAATAAATTTCTTTACTTTACCCTCCTCCATCTCTATATCGTCGAGCATACACGACAGCACAGACAAGTTAGTAGGTACTAATTTCACCGTTTCAGTCCCTTAGCTGGTTGGGTAACAGTACTCTGAATTCACTGGCCACACTGTATTTGTACCCTGGCAACACTGTCTTGAAATCTTGGGCAACACTGTAGCTTGATCAACACACCTTTGGCAACACTGTAGCTTGATCCACGCTTCCTGGCGAAGTCTCCAGTTCTTGGCTACTGTGGTTCGAATCCTGGCAAGGTCGCCAGTTCTCTGTCACGGGGGGTGGGCCGGGGCTCTGCTAACACTCGGCTGCTAGGGGCTCGAAAGGCCGAATACTCAGCCCCTCCGACTCCCGGGATTCACCGGAGTCTCCTTGGTCCCACAGGAGAGGACCAGCAATTCCCACCTCCGCAGGTCTTTGCTTCCACCACTGAAGGGGTGCCACTGATTCACCCTGGAAGCCCTTCAGTCAACCACGGGGAAACTGCTATCAGCAATTCCGGCCTAGACCCATGGAGGAGTGAAGGAAGACTCGGGCTTACTTTGTAACAATGACCTCCCTGAGTCTTGCCTGCCGGACAAAGAGGTTGCAGGAACTCCTTTCCCGCCTGTCTTCTCTATCTTTTCCTCAACAAGGTCGCCAGCTGGGTTATTATATCTGCACCCCACCAATGCAGTTCAGTGGGTGTATTATTATGTTGTTTGTTGCCAGTGTTGCTACTCCCAAGATCTACTATTGGACTGTCGGCCCAAGGTACTCTCCCTTGAAGGTCCGTGTGGCTTTACCTCTCTCTGGCCACCACGTTATTAGTTACCACCATTCAGGCACTAGTACTGCTCGAATGGCTAAGGATACACTCTTATATCAGTCTGTGCTGTTTGCCACTCCCTAGGCAATACGAAATTCTATAGGGAACGTAATGTTCCCTAGATGGTACTATGGTAACCCTCGTGTATGCTCAATAGAGAAATATAATAATAATAATAATGGAGGCACACTCAAACACAATAATAAAATGTGTGAATTTACTAATACGAATACATGATCACACATATGACTATAAGTGACATAAGAGAATGATAAAATAATAATAATAATCTGGAGATTGTCAGCAACTCTTCTCTCACGTTCTCCAGGCTCCTTCAACTGGGCAGAAAGACAGGAGTCACACACTCTCACAGAAGGGCCTCTTCACCACGTCGGCTACTCTTCTTCACTGTCCTACCGTCCTCACACACTGTCCTCTCTGACAGTCCTGGACATAAGCTGCCCTGCAGCCTATTCTGCTACTAAAGCATTAATATCCTATTTCCACATATATTAGTGAATATAATGGCCTATCTAGCCTACTCTCACAAAGGGGTAATGGGAGGGAAAATGATCTACCTTAACAATCCTTGGCTCACGACGCCTGTCCCTCGATGGTGTGAGGGTCCTATGCTTCCTGAGTCGATCCTCGGTGATCCAGGAACGTTCCCACAGGTCCTCAGGTGTCGTGAAGCCTTCGCGTCTTTGCCGTTCCAATCCCTGGGATTCAGCTAGCCCAATCCTGGTCCATCAATGGGCGCTGAGCTGATCGCTATATTCACACACACGTTCCTTCCACGAGGCGTTGCTCCTCGCCCTAGGAACGGTGTCGTCCCTCCAGCACCCTCAGTGGATGTGACCCAGTCACAGCTATGCCTGCCCGCCACACCTTTCAGGCCCTCAACGTCACGCGCCGCCGCCCAGCGTCGTCGCTGACAATTCTCCAAGTTTGGCACTTCTCTGCCCACTCAACTTGGTTCCTTTTTGCTTCTCAGAAGTGCGGGGCCTCCTATATATAAGGTGGGCTGCGATGGCTAGCTCTAATCCACTGAGAAAGGCCTGTAAAGCCTCCAATCCTTGAGAGCTGACCGAGATGCGTCCTCACGCTCCCACTGTCAGTCAAACTCTCACGTTGGCGACGCCCGGGGCACTCGGTGACGTCACGGCGGGCTCTGATTGGTCGCCTGTGACCCGAGCTACCCAATCCGTACACGGCTTGGCGTCCATTCCAAAAGGTCATATATGCAGTAGGGGATACTCTTTCATTTATATCCGGGCGCCTCTTTCCCCTTACCTACAGACTTATAATGTAAGTTTCTCCCTGTAGGGAGAGTCGATATGACTCTTATAGCAGGCAACAAAAGAGATAGGAGAGGGCACCGTAACAATATATATATATATATATATATATATATATATATATATATATATATATATATATATATATATATGTGCAAACAAGCCTGAATGGTCCCCAGGACTAGATACAACTGAAAACTCACACCCCAGAAGTGACTCGAACCCATACTCCCAGGAGCAACGCAACTGGTATGTACAGGGATGCCTTAAACCACTTGACCATCACGACCGGACATAAGGAAGTGATAGCCTGAGCTATATGAACCACTTCCCCGCCGGCACCTGGATGGTTATCTTGGGCATAGCATTTTATCAAATCACCTCTTTTTTTGGGGCAACACGTGAGGAACACAAATGCAAACAAGCCTGAATGGTCCCCAGGACTAGATACAACTGAAAACTCACACCCCAGAAGTGACTCGAACCCATACTCCCAGGAGCAACGCAACTGGTATGTACAGGGATGCCTTAAACCACTTGACCATCACGACCGGACATAAGGAAGTGATAGCCTGAGCTATATGAACCACTTCCCCGCCGGCACCTGGATGGTTATCTTGGGCATAGCATTTTATCAAATCACCTCTTTTTTTGGGGCAACACGTGAGGAACACAAATGCAAACAAGCCTGAATGGTCCCCAGGACTAGATACAACTGAAAACTCACACCCCAGAAGTGACTCGAACCCATACTCCCAGGAGCAACGCAACTGGTATGTACAGGGATGCCTTAAACCACTTGACCATCACGACCGGACATAAGGAAGTGATAGCCTGAGCTATATGAACCACTTCCCCGCCGGCACCTGGATGGTTATCTTGGGCATAGCATTTTATCAAATCACCTCTTTTTTTGGGGCAACACGTGAGGAACACAAATGCAAACAAGCCTGAATGGTCCCCAGGACTAGATACAACTGAAAACTCACACCCCAGAAGTGACTCGAACCCATACTCCCAGGAGCAACGCAACTGGTATGTACAGGGATGCCTTAAACCACTTGACCATCACGACCGGACATAAGGAAGTGATAGCCTGAGCTATATGAACCACTTCCCCGCCGGCACCTGGATGGTTATCTTGGGCATAGCATTTTATCAAATCACCTCTTTTTTTGGGGCAACACGTGAGGAACACAAATGCAAACAAGCCTGAATGGTCCCCAGGACTAGATACAACTGAAAACTCACACCCCAGAAGTGACTCGAACCCATACTCCCAGGAGCAACACCTAGGCACCATCCAGGTGCCGGCGGGGAAGTGGTTCATATAGCTCAGGCTATCACTTCCTTATGTCCGGTCGTGATGGTCAAGTGGTTTAAGGCATCCCTGTACATACCAGTTGCGTTGCTCCTGGGAGTATGGGTTCGAGTCACTTCTGGGGTGTGAGTTTTCAGTTGTATCTAGTCCTGGGGACCATTCAGGCTTGTTTGCATTTGTGTTCCTCACGTGTTGCCCCAAAAAAAAGAGGTGATTTGATAAAATGCTATGCCCAAGATAACCATCCAGGTGCCGGCGGGGAAGTGGTTCATATAGCTCAGGCTATCACTTCCTTATGTCCGGTCGTGATGGTCAAGTGGTTTAAGGCATCCCTGTACATACCAGTTGCGTTGCTCCTGGGAGTATGGGTTCGAGTCACTTCTGGGGTGTGAGTTTTCAGTTGTATCTAGTCCTGGGGACCATTCAGGCTTGTTTGCATTTGTGTTCCTCACGTGTTGCCCCAAAAAAGAGGTGATTTGATAAAATGCTATGCCCAAGATAACCATCCAGGTGCCGGCGGGGAAGTGGTTCATATAGCTCAGGCTATCACTTCCTTATGTCCGGTCGTGATGGTCAAGTGGTTTAAGGCATCCCTGTACATACCAGTTGCGTTGCTCCTGGGAGTATGGGTTCGAGTCACTTCTGGGGTGTGAGTTTTCAGTTGTATCTAGTCCTGGGGACCATTCAGGCTTGTTTGCATTTGTGTTCCTCACGTGTTGCCCCAAAAAAAGAGGTGATTTGATAAAATGCTATGCCCAAGATAACCATCCAGGTGCCGGCGGGGAAGTGGTTCATATAGCTCAGGCTATCACTTCCTTATGTCCGGTCGTGATGGTCAAGTGGTTTAAGGCATCCCTGTACATACCAGTTGCGTTGCTCCTGGGAGTATGGGTTCGAGTCACTTCTGGGGTGTGAGTTTTCAGTTATATATATATATATATATATATATATATATATATATATATATATATATATATATATATATATATATATATATATATATATATATATATATATATATATATATATATATATATATATATATTATATATATATATATATATATTTAATATGACCGAAAAAGTAAGATTAATAATTCTAACGCGAATTTTCTCGATCTTTCTTATGTTTCTTTTCACTGTTGATGGTAAATGAAAATCAATTCTCCAAAATTCATTTTTATTTCTAGTCTGACGCGACACTTGAGCGCGTTTCGTAAAACTTATTACATTTTCAAAGACTTTAGTTTACACACACACACAACTATAACTGAATAGAGCTTAAACATCCTCGATTTTTTATACCTGCATTTGGGTGAGGTGACATGTTACAATAGTATTGGATGAGGTGAAAACAAACTTTCAAAACAAGCCAGAACGGGAATAGAATGGGTATAGAAGGTAAGAATGGAAGTAACTGCAGAGGGCCTATTGGCCCATATTTCTTGATGTTTCTATATTGGAGCGGAGTCTTGAAGTGGGTAGAATATAGTTGTGCATTAATTGGCTGTTGATTGCTGGTGTTGACTTCTTGATGTGTAGTGCCTCGCAGATGTCAAGCCGCCTGCTGTCGCTGTATCTATCGATGATTTCTGTGTTGTTTGCTAAGATTTCTCTGGTGATGGTTTGGTTGTGGGAAGAGATTATATGTTCCTTAATGGAGCCCTGTTGCTTATGCATCGTTAAACGCCTGGAAAGAGATGTTGTTGTCTTGCCTATATACTGAGTTTTTTGAGGCTTACAGTCCCCAAGAGGGCATTTGAAGGCATAGACGACGTTGGTCTCTTTTAGAGCGTTCTGCTCTGTGTCTGGAGAGTTTCTCATGAGTAGGCTGGCCGTTTTCTTGGTTTTATAGTAAATCGTCAGTTGTATCTTCTGATTTTTGTCTGTAGGGATAACGTTTCTATTAACAATATCTTTCAGGACCCTTTCCTCCGTTTTATGAGCTGTGGAAAAGAAGTTCCTGTAAAATAGTCTAATAGGGGGTATAGGTGTTGTATTAGTTGTCTCTTCAGAGGTTGCATGGCGTTTCACTTTCCTTCTTATGATGTCTTCAACGAAACCATTGGAGAAGCCGTTGTTGACTAGGACCTGCCTTACCCTACAGAGTTCTTCGTCGACTTGCTTTCATTCTGAGCTGTGGCTGAGAGCATGGTCGACATAAGCGTTAACAACACTCCTCTTGTACCTGTCAGGGCAGTCACTGTTGGCATTTAGGCACATTCCTATGTTTGTTTCCTTAGTGTAGACTGCAGTGTGGAAACCTCCGCTCCTTTCCATGACTGTTACATCTAGAAAGGGCAGCTTCCCATCCTTCTCCATCTCGTAAGTGAAACGCAACACAGAATTCTGCTCAAATGCCTCCTTCAGCTCCTGCAGATGTCTGACATCAGGTACCTGTGTAAAAATGTCGTCAACATACCTGCAGTATATGGCCGGTTTCAAGTTCATGTCGACTAAGACCTTTTGCTCGATGGTACCCATGTAGAAGTTCGCAAATAGGACAACTAGGGGAGAACCCATGGCGACCCCATCAACTTGCTTATACAAGTGCCCATCCGGGCTCAAGAAGGGTGCCTCTTTAGTACAAGCTTGGAGTAGTTTCCTTAGGATGTTTTCTGGTATGTCAAGAGGATTACAGGCCGGATCACGATACACTCTGTCCGCTATCATCCCGATTGTTTCATCCGCAGGTTCGTTAGTAAACAGTGATTCTACGTCCAACGAGGCTCTTATCCCTGTGGCCCGTGTTCCCCGCAGCAAGTCAACAAATTCCTTTGGAGACTTCAGGCTTAAGGCGCAAGGGACTTAAGGAATCAGCAAACCGTTGAGTCGCTTCACCAGTCTGTACGTGGGTGTGGGTATCTGGCTGATGATTGTCCGAAGTAGGTTTCCAGGCTTATGTGTCTTGACATTTCCATATACGTATCCAGGTTTATATTCCCCTATAATTTTTGGCAGGCTTTGGCAGGTCCGGATTTCTTGGCGTTCACAGTTTCGATCAATTTGTTGACCTTTGTTTTCAATTCGGCTGTAGTGTCCTTCGTTACCCTTTTGAATTTAGTTTGGTCAGAGAGAATGAGGATCATTGTCGCCAGATATTCGTCATTTTTAAGAATGACGTATATTGGCGACTTGTCACCTCTCCTGACGACTATCTCCTTGTTCTCACGAAGGCTCTTAGCTGCCGCTTTGAGCTCGGGGACAGTATGGTGCTTTTGTAGTTGCCTTGATTCTTTCTTCCTTCCGCAATAAGTTCTGCTTGTAAGGTGTTTTTGGTGGTGACCTTCTTTTGTGTCTCGAGGACGAATATGTCGTCCAACAGGATCTCCAACTCCACTTTCCGGGCCATCTCATTTGGTCTGGATATAACGTGACAGTTTATTCCCAGATTTAGGAAAGTGACTTGGTCCTCAGTGAGGTTGATTCCTGCAAGGTTTAGCAAGCCGTCTCTTGGTCGTGGAATTGTCATAGGTTCTCCATATAACGTTGTTAGTTTCTTGATTATACTGGTTTCGGTGCTGAGGTGATGTCGATCTGTGAGGATGTCGAGGTGTTGCTCTATGCGGGTACGGAGACTTTCGTCGATGTTGCTGTTTCTCCATTGGTTTGTAGCATGAAGTAGTTGTCTTTTGTTGTCTTTGATTTCATTTTCTACCTTGTGTATCTGATTACGAATCAGATCATGTCGATATTTTAACGTGAAGGCTTGATTCCTTGCTGCTAGGTCGTGTGTTTTAATATTAGTATATTTTGGTAGCAGTCTTTCCTGTAGACATATATTATTAAATATGACCGAAAAAGTAAGATTAATAATTCTAACACGAATTTTCTCAATATTTCTTATGTTTCTTTTCACTGTTGATGGTAATTGAAAAATCAATTTTCCAAAATTCATTTTTATTTTTAGTCTGACGAGACACTTGAACGCGTTTCATAATAACTTATTACATTTTCAAAGACTTTTAGTTTGCACACACACAACTATAACCTGCAAACACTAAACAGAGTTCTTACTTATGCTATGATTTAAACAGCTTTCATTTTGTTTTGTACCCGCATTTTGGATGAGGTGATATGTTACAACAGTTTTGGATGAGGTGAACAAAACTTTCAACACAGGACAGAACACGAAATATTGGGTATTAATTGGGTAAATTGAAGGTAAGAATGGAAGTAACTGCAGAGGGCCTATTGGCCAATATTTCTTGATGCTTCTATATTGGAGCGGAGTCTTGAAGTGGGTAGAATATAGTTGTTCATTAATTGGCTGTTCGATACCCTCGAAGAGATCATTTACATATATCAGAACAAGATTGGACCGAGTACAGAGCCCTGTGGGACTCCACTGGTGACTTCACGCCAATCAGAGGTCTCACCCCTCACCGTAACTCTCTGCTTCCTATTGCTTAGGTACTCCTTATCCACTGGAGCACCTTACCAGCTACACCTGCCTGTCTCTTCAGCTTATGTACCAGCCTCTTATGCGGTACGGCGTCAAAGGCTTTCCGACAATCCAAGAAAATGCAGTCTGCCCAGCCCTCTCTTTCTTGCTTAATCTTTGTCACCTGATCGTAGAATTCTATCAA
>WNGS01087765.1:0-14508 GCA_020271785.1 Procambarus virginalis
TGTCTTCCCTGTAGGATTTTCACCCACTCTTCCTTTGGCCAGGTCATGGACAGGGCCAATCTCTGAAAATGGTTGAAAAACCTTTCAGGATCCGACTCTGAAAATTCAGGCAAGTTATGCTTCTTCTCATAATGCCTAGGGTTTGAATCCCCGTAGGTGGAGGTCTAGGGGCAGTCGCTCTAATTCTAGCCTCCTCGGTTTTGAGTCTTTGCTCCTCTAATTTTATTCTTGCTAACTCTAGAGCTAACTCTCTCTCTGTATGAGCTGCACTTTCTGTTTGGCTAGGCTGGCATAAAGGAGTATCCTCTGCCAATAGTCCTTCATCGATACAATGTTGTACTATTTCATTCAACAAGATCCACTTTTTATTTGCGGCATTTAATTCTAGACCAAATTCCTTGCCTAACAATACTAAATTAGACTTGGTAAGTTTCTTTATTTCCCCCAATGAAGGCTCCTCTGCCAGTCTCTGCATGTCAGATGACATCACTAAAATTTTAGCTCCTAGCCACAGAAAAATTTAAAATTAAAATTGGAAAAAAAAACAAAAATTTGCACGGCCCCTAACACAAGGCCACACTAACCTTAATCGTGAAGAGATCCAGTTGGGTGTCCAGTCAGTGCAATGAATGTCCTACGCCAGGTGAGCTGGACCCTAGGCTAGCACACAACCGTTCTGCGGAACAAGAATTTTTTAGTTTTGGCATTCAAAGATCTAATTTTTTACAATAATACAGTTCTTCCCGGACTGGCCAACCACTTGTTATAAAAAATTGTGGGTTTGCTATGGGGAAACTGGTACTATTAAGGGGTAAGGGTAAGTAGAATAGAGGTATCAAGATATGGGAGAATCAAAAGGCCCGGCCCCCAAAATAATATATCCACAGTAATAAATGCTTGCTACTAAACCCGGTTAGTCTAGGAAATGATTATTGTACTCCCACACAGGAATAAGGGATACTCTGTTCAAACTTACTTATTTATTAACCCCTTAACACCCCCCATACACAATCACACCAATAACAATTTAATACTAACTTTACCACACAATCTTACGTTAAAAGCCTTGGTCCACCTAGACAGGATACAAGGTTTACACTGAAAGCAAGCTAGGGTAAAGCTCTACTATAACACACTGGAGTCAGCTTAGGGTAGGGGACCACGTGGTTACACTGGGACCCCCGTTAGCATAACAGGTAATAAAAACTTAAATAACACTTACTACACCCCAGGTATACTACTCTACACATATAACGATAGGTATGCCAGACATATACAAAATGAGTAATGGAGTACTTAACCAACTAAGTCACAGAAATAAAGAATTAAGAGGAAGGAGGAGAGCGCGTCCGAACAGCACAGCAGTCAGCAGAGAAGACCGTCTCAGTCTCGAGCCCTGCCGCATGCGTGTGTGGTGCCGGGAAGAGCCCAATTGATCATACAGCTATACACATTAAAACATCTTCCCCTTATGCCTCATATTGCTACTTTCCTCATTCTACGGGTAGTTAAACTTATAACAATGTTACTTAATCCACAACAAGTTTAAGAGTCTAAATGCTTTGTGAGCCACACAATAATCGTACTTCTGGCAGGGATGATTACAAACAGCTACATCTCTCTATGCGTGCCCTGCCATATTGTCGTTAATAAGCTCAATTTTGACCTCTGGTTTCCATCTAAAGAACCCAGAGTCGTAACACTCCTCCCCCCTTCAGAGAAAAAAAAATGTGACTACTAGAATAGTAGTCATATTTTTTTGTAAGAGTATACAGAATAAAATGGACATCCATGACATAATAGAAAATCAACCAAACAACAATTTCTCTGTCAAAAAAAATTACAAGGGAATTCTCTGAAAGAAAAACATACACAAACAACAAAAAAAAAAAAAAGGAAGTAAATAAATTGGACACGGGATATTTAATGTCACAGGAGAACCTAAAAAAAAATAACTAAAGCATGACATTTGGTATGGCTTCCTGCGGCTCAGATGAATGTTACTCAGGCAAGCGGGACAGAGCGTCGGCTATCACGTTGAGCCGGCCCGGTAGGTGGATAATAGATAGATTAAAGTCCTGTAGGTACAATGCCCACCTGAGGATGCGCTTATTTTTCTGCTTCATCTGATTCATGAAAACTAATGGGTTATGGTCCGTGTACACTTCCACTATATTACCTGTGAGGTACACTTCGAACTTTTTGCAAGTTAGCACAAGCGCCAACGCCTCTTTTTCTATCACCGAATAATTGCGCTGCGCCTTGTCAAATTTCACAGAGTAATAATATACTGGGTGTTCCACTTTATCATCCCCAGTTTGCAACAACACTGCACCAGCACCCGAGTCAGACGCGTCAACTTGAATTTTAAACGGACGGTCGAACCTTGGACTAGCAAGCACTGGGGCGGAAGCTAAGATCAATTTCAAGTTTTTAAATGCCTCTGCACAGTCCGATGACCACTTAAATTTAACGGCCTTCCGCAACAAATCTGTGAGAGGAGTGGCCACACTGGAAAAGTTCTGACAAAAGCGTCGGTAGTACGCACACATACCGATAAATCGTTGAATGTCCTTTTTAGACCTGAGCACTGGATAGTCCAGAATAGCACTAATTTTGTCTTGTCGAGGTAACACTTTTCCTTGGCCCACTTCATAACCGAGGTACGTCACTGTGCCTTGGCCAAAATGACACTTTTTAGCATTTAAGGTTAGATTTGCATGTTTCAACACTGTGAACAACTGGCGTAACCTAGCTATGTGGTCAGCCCAATTAATATCAAAGAGCACAATATCATCTAAATACGCCCGACAATTTGGCACATTAGCGAGCAAAGAGTTCATTAGCCTCTGGAACGTGGCAGGGGCATTACGCAAGCCGAATGGTAACACTTGATACTCAAACACACCCTCGGGGGTCACAAACGCCGTTAGTTGTTTAGCACGTTCAGTGAGAGGGATTTGATAGTACCCTCTCGATAGATCGAATTTCGATACGTACGTGGCGTTCCCGATTTCGTCGATACAGTCCTCGAGACGTGGCAACGGATAGGCGTCCACTATGGTCACCTTGTTGAGCTGCCGATAATCGGTGCATAATCGCCAGGAGCCATCTGGTTTGGGGACCAAAAGGCAGGGCGAGCACCAAGAGCCCTGGCTCGGCCTGATGAGGCCGTGCTGGAGCAAGAAGTCGACCTCCTTACGGACGATGGCCTTCTTTTCCGGACTCATCCGATAGGGTTGAAGGCGAATGGGGGTGTAGTCCGTCAACTCGACATCATGGTAAATGGCATCAGTCTGGGTCGGGACCTCCCCGAACAGACTGGAGAATTCGTCAAGCAACGACTGCACCTCGTCACGTTGGGACATCTGCAAATGGGACAGTCCCTCCTCCACAGCATTCACAGAACTAGAATTATTGAGAATGAGATTAGTTGGGTCCCCAGAACAATCATCCCCTCCCTCACTGGAAATGGAAACATTGGTTAGTGCAATGGGCCTGGGGCCCTGGAACTTCTTCAGCCGATTCACGTGTACGAGCATTACCTGTTTACGCTTATCAGAGTGTCTCACTTTGTACGTGAGGTCCCCAGTCTTCTCTGTCACAATGTAGGGGCCCTCGTACTTGTGGGACATAGTGCTCCCCAGTCGAGGCTTTAGTACCAGGACAGGGTCACCGGGCTGAAATACCCGCAACTTAGCCTTGGCATCGTTCCGTTCTTTCATATTCTCTTGGGCCTTCCCAAGATACTTTAGTGCCGCAGCCTTGCAGTCCTTGAGTCTCTGGTGGTGTTGCGCAAAGAAAGCCGAACCTTCGGTTAACGTTACGTTCCCTAACAGATTCTCCTGTAACATTTGCAAGGGTCCACGAACTTTATGGCCAAAGACTAACTCAAAAGGAGAACAACCCAGTGAACTTTGCAACCCCTCCCTAGCAGCAAACAAAACATACGGCAAGTTCTCGTCCCAGAAGGTATGGGAACTCTCGCACGATGTCTTCAACATCTGCTTCAGAGTTAGATGGAACCTTTCAATGACCCCCTGACTCTGTGGATGGTATGGGCTGGAAACCTTATGAGTTATTCCATGGTCCTTACAAAATTGTTCAAAAATATCAGACTTAAAGTTAGTACCATTGTCAGTCTGTACAACCCGAGGCAGTCCAAAAGTGGAAAAAAATTGCAACATACGAGCAACAACAGTCTTTGCTCGGATGTTCCTTACAGCAAAAGCCTCTGGGTAACGAGTCGTGATACACATCATCGTAATTAGGTAAATATTTCCAGACTTAGTTCTAGGTAATGGACCAACACAGTCCATTACCACATGAGAAAATGGTTCCTCCGGCACGACAATAGGCTTAAGAGGAGCTTTAGGTGGAGTCTGGTTTGGTTTCCCAACAAGTTGACAAGCAATACATGCATTACAAAATTTTGCCACATCGCTTTTCAGCTTGGGCCAGAAAAAATACTTGCAGATTTTGTGATAGGTAATATTAATGCCTTGATGTCCCCCCATAGGATCATCATGGGCAGCTGACAAAACTCTTTCTCTATAGCAGGTCGGCAACATAACCTGGTGGACTACCTCCCACTCATTTGACAAGGGAGCACTCTGAGGTCTCCATTTTCTCATCAAAATCCGATCATTGTAGTAGTACCCAGTTGCTGCGTCTACAATTTCCTCCCTAGAGACGGCTGTCTCGTGACAATCTGCAAGACTGGGGTCAGCTTTTTGTAACTCACTCAAGGAGGCATCCAGGCCTTGGTCAGATGCCATTGGCCGAGGCTCAACAGTGTTCTCCACCTCCCCACTACTCTCGGTAGGCGGCGGTGGCAGGCTCTCCACAATGTCCTCGGCCCTGTCATCGAGTCGGGCCATGAATGTGTCCGCAAGGTCCACTGGGCTTTCACCACTCGGAAGGTCCCTCGTGTCCTTGGGATTTACCACCTTGGCAAGCACAGGGCTGCCCTTACATTTAAGTCCCATAGACCTAGTCACCACGCACGCAGGGTACACAACATTATCCTCTGCGGTGGGTGAATCCAGGCAAACCTTTGGGGTAGGCAACATAACAGGCAGTCTGGAGTCCCCTACCTTATCCCCGGCTAAATCATTACCCAATATTACATCAACATTAGGGAAAGGTAGGTACGAAGTGACTCCGACTGTACAAATACCCTTGTGGAAATCAGATTCCAGGGTAACCTTACGGAGGGGTACTGCTCGAGTATCACTAGTGACACCCTCGACCAGTACCACCTCTCCAGTGTCGAGAGTATTGGCACCTTGCAAAGCACTCTCTAAAATTAAAGTCTGGATGGCACCGGTGTCTCGGAAGATCACCACGTCCCTCCAGGAAGAACCCTCAGACAAAAGTAGTCTCCCTTTCGATAAGAATGGGGTAAGCAGGTCCAACCACTGTGGGTTGGAAGTCTTACTCCCTAACCCTTCAGAAGGCCTCAAGCCCTGTGTCACAACGAGAGCATTGGGTCTTTTTTCCGGGTACAGTTGCCAACAACGGCTAATATTGTGGGTTGAACTTTTACAATGACCACAGAAACGTCGGGGAGAAGAGACATTACTAACCGAATTACCCTTCGGTTCACTCTTTAGTGTCGTGGGGCTAAACAATTTAACAGGGTTAGTTATGTCTGAAACAGAAGGTGCATTAGGTAAAGGTTTAGAATGAGCTGGTCTGGACTGGCTGTGGGTATAAGTTTTGCTACTCTGTGGGGTAAAATTATTTTTATTGGGCCTTTTGCCCGCCAACTGGTAGTTTTCTGCCATCTTGGCCAAATCCCCTATTTTAGAATTTAACTCTACCCTTCCTCTTAAATACTGAGCTACCATGTCTGGCATACTATCTATAAATTGTTCCTTTAAAACTAGGTCTTTCAATGCCTCGAATGTTTCGGCTTTAGCCGAGCGAATCCATTTATCAAACAGCCTACTTTGATCAGTCGCGAATTCCGTGAACGGTTGGTTGTGTGTAGGCCTAAGGTTGCGATAAGCTTGGCGGTGAGCTTCAGGAGTAATTTCATACGCCCTCAAAATTCGTTCCCTGACTTTATCATATTCAAAACACTCGTCGTCAGGCATATTAATAAAAATATCTTGGGCTTTACCCCTGAGTCTTCCCTGTAGGATTTTCACCCACTCTTCCTTTGGCCAGGTCATGGACAGGGCCAATCTCTGAAAATGGTTGAAAAACCTTTCAGGATCCGACTCTGAAAATTCAGGCAAGTTATGCTTCTTCTCATAATGCCTGGGGTTTGAATCCCCGGTAGGTGGAGGTCTAGGGGCAGTCGCTCTAATTCTAGCCTCCTCGGTTTTGAGTCTTTGCTCCTCTAATTTTATTCTTGCTAACTCTAGAGCTAACTCTCTCTCTGTATGAGCTGCACTTTCTGTTTGGCTAGGCTGGCATAAAGGAGTATCCTCTGCCAATAGTCCTTCATCGATACAATGTTGTACTATTTCATTCAACAAGATCCACTTTTTATTTGCGGCATTTAATTCTAGACCAAATTCCTTGCCTAACAATACTAAATTAGACTTGGTAAGTTTCTTTATTTCCCCCAATGAAGGCTCCTCTGCCAGTCTCTGCATGTCAGATGACATCACTAAAAATTTTAGCTCCTAGCCACAGAAAAATTTAAAATTAAAATTGGAAAAAAAACAAAAATTTGCACGGCCCCTAACACAAGGCCACACTAACCTTAATCGTGAAGAGATCCAGTTGGGTGTCCAGTCAGTGCAATGAATGTCCTACGCCAGGTGAGCTGGACCCTAGGCTAGCACACAACCGTTCTGCGGAAACAAGAATTTTTTAGTTTTGGCATTCAAAGATCTAATTTTTTACAATAATACAGTTCTTCCCGGACTGGCCAACCACTTGTTATAAAAAATTGTGGGTTGCTATGGGGAAACTGGTACTATTAAGGGGTAAGGGTAAGTAGAATAGAGGTATCAAGATATGGGAGAATCAAAAGGCCCGGCCCCCAAAATAATATATCCACAGTAATAAATGCTTGCTACTAAACCCGGTTAGTCTAGGAAATGATTATTGTACTCCCACACAGGAATAAGGGATACTCTGTTCAAACTTACTTATTTATTAACCCCTTAACACCCCCCATACACAATCACACCAATAACAATTTAATACTAACTTTACCACACAATCTTACGTTAAAAGCCTTGGTCCACCTAGACAGGATACAAGGTTTTACACTGAAAGCAAGCTAGGGTAAAGCTCTACTATAACACACTGGAGTCAGCTTAGGGTAGGGGACCACGTGGTTACACTGGGACCCCGTTAGCATAACAGGTAATATAAAACTTAAATAACACTTACTACACCCCAGGTATACTACTCTACACATATAACGATAGGTATGCCAGACATATACAAAATGAGTAATGGAGTACTTAACCAACTAAGTCACAGAAATAAAGAATTAAGAGGAAGGAGGAGAGCGCGTCCGAACAGCACAGCAGTCAGCAGAGAAGACCGTCTCAGTCTCGAGCCCTGCAGCATGCGTGTGTGGTGCCGGGAAGAGCCCAATTGATCATACAGCTATACACATTAAAACATCTTCCCCTTATGCCTCATATTGCTACTTTCCTCATTCTACGGGTAGTTAAACTTATAACAATGTTACTTAATCCACAACAAGTTTAAGAGTCTAAATGCTTTGTGAGCCACACAAATAATCGTACTTCTGGCAGGGATGATTACAAACAGCTACATCTCTCTATGCGTGCCCTGCCATATTGTCGTTAATAAGCTCAATTTTGACCTCTGGTTTCCATCTAAAGAACCCAGAGTCGTAACACTCCTCCCCCCTTCAGAGAAAAAAAAATGTGACTACTAGAATAGTAGTCATATTTTTTTGTAAGAGTATACAGAATAAAATGGACATCCATGACATAATAGAAAATCAACCAAACAACAATTTCTCTGTCAAAAAAAATTACAAGGGAATTCTCTGAAAGAAAAACATACACCAAACAAAAAAAAAAACAAAAGGAAGTAAATAAATTGGACACGGGATATTTAATGTCACAGGAGAACCTAAAAAAAAATAACTAAAGCATGACATTTGGTATGGCTTCCTGCGGCTCAGATGAATGTTACTCAGGCAAGCGGGACAGAGCGTCGGCTATCACGTTGAGCCGGCCCGGTAGGTGGATAATAGATAGATTAAAGTCCTGTAGGTACAATGCCCACCTGAGGATGCGCTTATTTTTCTGCTTCATCTGATTCATGAAAACTAATGGGTTATGGTCCGTGTACACTTCCACTATATTACCTGTGAGGTACACTTCGAACTTTTTGCAAGTTAGCACAAGCGCCAACGCCTCTTTTTCTATCACCGAATAATTGCGCTGCGCCTTGTCAAATTTCACAGAGTAATAATATACTGGGTGTTCCACTTTATCATCCCCAGTTTGCAACAACACTGCACCAGCACCCGAGTCAGACGCGTCAACTTGAATTTTAAACGGACGGTCGAACCTTGGACTAGCAAGCACTGGGGCGGAAGCTAAGATCAATTTCAAGTTTTTAAATGCCTCTGCACAGTCCGATGACCACTTAAATTTAACGGCCTTCCGCAACAAATCTGTGAGAGGAGTGGCCACACTGGAAAAGTTCTGACAAAAGCGTCGGTAGTACGCACACATACCGATAAATCGTTGAATGTCCTTTTTAGACCTGAGCACTGGATAGTCCAGAATAGCACTAATTTTGTCTTGTCGAGGTAACACTTTTCCTTGGCCCACTTCATAACCGAGGTACGTCACTGTGCCTTGGCCAAAATGACACTTTTTAGCATTTAAGGTTAGATTTGCATGTTTCAACACTGTGAACAACTGGCGTAACCTAGCTATGTGGTCAGCCCAATTAATATCAAAGAGCACAATATCATCTAAATACGCCCGACAATTTGGCACATTAGCGAGCAAAGAGTTCATTAGCCTCTGGAACGTGGCAGGGGCATTACGCAAGCCGAATGGTAACACTTGATACTCAAACACACCCTCGGGGGTCACAAACGCCGTTAGTTGTTTAGCACGTTCAGTGAGAGGGATTTGATAGTACCCTCTCGATAGATCGAATTTAGATACGTACGTGGCGTTCCCGATTTCGTCGATACAGTCCTCGAGACGTGGCAACGGATAGGCGTCCACTATGGTCACCTTGTTGAGCTGCCGATAATCGGTGCATAATCGCCAGGAGCCATCTGGTTTGGGGACCAAAAGGCAGGGCGAGCACCAAGAGCCCTGGCTCGGCCTGATGAGGCCGTGCTGGAGCAAGAAGTCGACCTCCTTACGGACGATGGCCTTCTTTTCCGGACTCATCCGATAGGGTTGAAGGCGAATGGGGGTGTAGTCCGTCAACTCGACATCATGGTAAATGGCATCAGTCTGGGTCGGGACCTCCCCGAACAGACTGGAGAATTCGTCAAGCAACGACTGCACCTCGTCACGTTGGGACATCTGCAAATGGGACAGTCCCTCCTCCACAGCATTCACAGAACTAGAATTATTGAGAATGAGATTAGTTGGGTCCCCAGAACAATCATCCCCTCCCTCACTGGAAATGGAAACATTGGTTAGTGCAATGGGCCTGGGGCCCTGGAACTTCTTCAGCCGATTCACGTGTACGAGCATTACCTGTTTACGCTTATCAGAGTGTCTTACTTTGTACGTGAGGTCCCCAGTCTTCTCTGTCACAATGTAGGGGCCCTCGTACTTGTGGGACATAGTGCTCCCCAGTCGAGGCTTTAGTACCAGGACAGGGTCACCGGGCTGAAATACCCGCAACTTAGCCTTGGCATCGTTCCGTTCTTTCATATTCTCTTGGGCCTTCCCAAGATACTTTAGTGCCGCAGCCTTGCAGTCCTTGAGTCTCTGGTGGTGTTGCGCAAAGAAAGCCGAACCTTCGGTTAACGTTACGTTCCCTAACAGATTCTCCTGTAACATTTGCAAGGGTCCACGAACTTTATGGCCAAAGACTAACTCAAAAGGAGAACAACCCAGTGAACTTTGCAACCCCTCCCTAGCAGCAAACAAACATACGGCAAGTTCTCGTCCCAGAAGGTATGGGAACTCTCGCACGATGTCTTCAACATCTGCTTCAGAGTTAGATGGAACCTTTCAATGACCCCCTGACTCTGTGGATGGTATGGGCTGGAAACCTTATGAGTTATTCCATGGTCCTTACAAAATTGTTCAAAAATATCAGACTTAAAGTTAGTACCATTGTCAGTCTGTACAACCCGAGGCAGTCCAAAAGTGGAAAAAAATTGCAACATACGAGCAACAACAGTCTTTGCTCGGATGTTCCTTACAGCAAAAGCCTCTGGGTAACGAGTCGTGATACACATCATCGTAATTAGGTAAATATTTCCAGACTTAGTTCTAGGTAATGGACCAACACAGTCCATTACCACATGAGAAAATGGTTCCTCCGGCACGACAATAGGCTTAAGAGGAGCTTTAGGTGGAGTCTGGTTTGGTTTCCCAACAAGTTGACAAGCAATACATGCATTACAAAATTTTGCCACATCGCTTTTCAGCTTGGGCCAGAAAAAATACTTGCAGATTTTGTGATAGGTAATATTAATGCCTTGATGTCCCCCATAGGATCATCATGGGCAGCTGACAAAACTCTTCTCTATAGCAGGTCGGCAACATAACCTGGTGGACTACCTCCCACTCATTTGACAAGGGAGCACTCTGAGGTCTCCATTTTCTCATCAAAATCCGATCATTGTAGTAGTACCCAGTTGCTGCGTCTACAATTTCCTCCCTAGAGACGGCTGTCTCGTGACAATCTGCAAGACTGGGGTCAGCTTTTGTAACTCACTGAAGGAGGCATCCAGGCCTTGGTCAGATGCCATTGGCCGAGGCTCAACAGTGTTCTCCACCTCCCCACTACTCTCGGTAGGCGGCGGTGGCAGGCTCTCCACAATGTCCTCGGCCCTGTCATCGAGTCGGGCCATGAATGTGTCCGCAAGGTCCACTGGGCTTTCACCACTCGGAAGGTCCCTCGTGTCCTTGGGATTTACCACCTTGGCAAGCACAGGGCTGCCCTTACATTTAAGTCCCATAGACCTAGTCACCACGCACGCAGGGTACACAACATTATCCTCTGCGGTGGGTGAATCCAGGCAAACCTTGGGGTAGGCAACATAACAGGCAGTCTGGAGTCCCCTACCTTATCCCCGGCTAAATCATTACCCAATATTACATCAACATTAGGGAAAGGTAGGTACGAAGTGACTCCGACTGTACAAATACCCTTGTGGAAATCAGATTCCAGGGTAACCTTACGGAGGGGTACTGCTCGAGTATCACTAGTGACACCCTCGACCAGTACCACCTCTCCAGTGTCGAGAGTATTGGCACCTTGCAAAGCACTCTCTAAAATTAAAGTCTGGATGGCACCGGTGTCTCGGAAGATCACCACGTCCCTCCAGGAAGAACCCTCAGACAAAAGTAGTCTCCCTTTCGATAAGAATGGGGTAAGCAGGTCCAACCACTGTGGGTTGGAAGTCTTACTCCCTAACCCTTCAGAAGGCCTCAAGCCCTGTGTCACAACGAGAGCATTGGGTCTTTTTTCGGGTACAGTTGCCAACAACGGCTAATATTGTGGGTTGAACTTTTACAATGACCACAGAAACGTCGGGGAGAAGAGACATTACTAACCGAATTACCCTTCGGTTCACTCTTTAGTGTCGTGGGGCTAAACAATTTAACAGGGTTAGTTATGTCTGAAACAGAAGGTGCATTAGGTAAAGGTTTAGAATGAGCTGGTCTGGACTGGCTGTGGGTATAAGTTTTGCTACTCTGTGGGGTAAAATTATTTTTATTGGGCCTTTTGCCCGCCAACTGGTAGTTTTCTGCCATCTTGGCCAAATCCCCTATTTTAGAATTTAACTCTACCCTTCCTCTTAAATACTGAGCTACCATGTCTGGCATACTATCTATAAATTGTTCCTTTAAGACTAGGTCTTTTAATGCCTCGAATGTTTCGGCTTTAGCCGAGCGAATCCATTTATCAAACAGCCTACTTTGATCAGTCGCGAATTCCGTGAACGGTTGGTTGTGTGTAGGCCTAAGGTTGCGATAAGCTTGGCGGTGAGCTTCAGGAGTAATTTCATACGCCCTCAAAATTCGTTCCCTGACTTTATCATATTCAAAACACTCGTCGTCAGGCATATTAATAAAAATATCTTGGGCTTTACCCCTGAGTCTTCCCTGTAGGATTTTCACCCACTCTTCCTTTGGCCAGGTCATGGACAGGGCCAATCTCTGAAAATGGTTGAAAAACCTTTCAGGATCCGACTCTGAAAATTCAGGCAAGTTATGCTTCTTCTCATAATGCCTGGGGTTTGAATCCCCGGAGGTGGAGGTCTAGGGGCAGTCGCTCTAATTCTAGCCTCCTCGGTTTTGAGTCTTTGCTCCTCTAATTTTATTCTTGCTAACTCTAGAGCTAACTCTCTCTCTGTATGAGCTGCACTTTCTGTTTGGCTAGGCTGGCATAAAGGAGTATCCTCTGCCAATAGTCCTTCATCGATACAATGTTGTAGTATTTCATTCAACAAGATCCACTTTTTATTTGCGGCATTTAATTCTAGACCAAATTCCTTGCCTAACAATACTAAATTAGACTTGGTAAGTTTCTTTATTTCCCCAATGAAGGCTCCTCTGCCAGTCTCTGCATGTCAGATGACATCACTAAAAATTTTAGCTCCTAGCCACAGAAAAATTTAAAATTAAAATTGGAAAAAAAAACAAAAATTTGCACGGCCCCTAACACAAGGCCACACTAACCTTAATCGTGAAGAGATCCAGTTGGGTGTCCAGTCAGTGCAATGAATGTCCTACGCCAGGTGAGCTGGACCCTAGGCTAGCACACAACCGTTCTGCGGAAACAAGAATTTTTTAGTTTTGGCATTCAAAGATCTAATTTTTTACAATAATACAGTTCTTCCCGGACTGGCCAACCACTTGTTATAAAAATTTGGGTTGCTATGGGGAAACTGGTACTATTAAGGGGTAAGGGTAAGTAGAATAGAGGTATCAAGATATGGGAGAATCAAAAGGCCCGGCCCCCAAAATAATATCCACAGTAATAAATGCTTGCTACTAAACCGGTTAGTCTAGGAAATGATTATTGTACTCCCACACAGGAATAAGGGATACTCTGTTCAAACTTACTTATTAACCCCTTAACACCCCCCATACACAATCACACCAATAACAATTTAATACTAACTTTACCACACAATCTTACGTTAAAAGCCTTGGTCCACTAGACAGGATACAAGTTTTACACTGAAAGCAAGCTAGGGTAAAGCTCTACTATAACACACTGGAGTCAGCTTAGGGTAGGGGACCACGTGGTTACACGGGGACCCCAGTTAGCATAACAGGTATATAAAAACTTAAATAACACTTACTACACCCCAGGTATACTACTCTACACATATAACGATAGGTATGCCAGACATATACAAAATGAGTAATGGAGTACTTAACCAACTAAGTCACAGAAATAAAGAATTAAGAGGAAGGAGGAGAGCGCGTCCGAACAGCACGGCAGTCAGCAGAGAAGACCGTCTCAGTCTCGAGCCCTGCGCATGCGTGTGTGGTGCCGGGAAGAGCCCAATTGATCATACAGCTATACACATTAAAACATCTTCCCCTTATGCCTCATATTGCTACTTTCCTCATTCTACGGGTAGTTAAACTTATAACAATGTTACTTAATCCACAACAAGTTTAAGAGCCTAAATGCTTTGTGAGCCACACAAATAATCGTACTTCTGGCAGGGATGATTACAAACAGCTACATCTCTCTATGCGTGCCCTGCCATATTGTCGTTAATAAGCTCAATTTTGACCTCTGGTTCCATCTAAAGAACCCAGAGTCGTAACACTCCTCCCCCTCAGAGAGAAAAAAAAATGTGACTACTAGATAGTAGTCATATTTTTTTGTAAGAGTATACAGAATAAATGGACATCCATGACATAATAGAAAATTAACCAAACAACAATTTCTCTGTCAAAAAAAATTACAAGGAATTCTCTGAAAAGAAAACATACACCAAACAAAAAAAAAAACAAAAGGAAGTAAATAAATTGGACACGGGATATTTAATGTCACAGGAGAACCTAAAAAAAAATTAACTAAAGCCTGACATTTGGTATGGCTTCCTGCGGCTCAGATGAATGTTACTCAGGCAAGCGGGACAGAGCGTCGGCTATCACGTTGAGCCGGCCCGGTAGGTGGATAATAGATAGATTAAAGTCCTGTAGGTACAATGCCCACCTGAGGATGCGCTTATTTTTCTGCTTCATCTGATTCATGAAAATAATGGGTTGGGTCCGTGTACACTTCCACTATATTACCTGTGAGGTACACTTCGAACTTTTTGCAAGTTAGCACAAGCGCCAACGCCTCTTTTCTATCACCGAATAATTGCGCTGCGCC